>KE370919.1:623314-654224 GCA_000418225.1 Zizania latifolia
AGAGGGGCTAACCAAGAGCCGAGAGCATGGGGGTCATATTTATAGGGTCGGCCAGGGTGTTGGAGGTCAGCACGGCACCTGCAATGGCAAGGCGGTGGTTAGCGTTCAGGCGTGCGACGTGGGGACGGTTGCGACGGTGGGCCAGGCTCTAATCCATGGGGGAAAGGCCCATGGCAGTGCGAGGATCACAAATCCGGGCTCGGATTCGGCCCACGGCAATGGCGGAGGCGGATTGCGAGACGGGGACGTGGCGGCGATGCAACGTGGGCATGGTGGGAGGAGGAAGACAGTTCTAACATGCAGCTGGGAGCAGGCCGGAGGCATGCACGTGGGAAGAATGGGCAAGTAGGAGAGCTGGGCTGGGGCGCACGGGAGCAGGCCAAAGGCGTGCACGCGGGAGGAATGGGCCGGCGGGAGTCGACGCAAGAGGAAATTCAGATTTTTATTTTTAAAATAGTTTTTTCATTTCTTTTTCTTTTAGAAAGAGCTCCAAAAATTCAGAAAAATACATTTTTGACTCAGAAAATTTCTGGAAAAATTCTTTACATTTTTAGAGACTTTTGCAAAAAAAATTCAGCACTATTTATTTGCAAAAATTTCTTTCCCAAATTTTAATACACCAAAAAGCCTTCCTTTCTTTAAGGAAAACTCTATCTTTATTTTCTTTTACTGAAAATTATTTTTCCTTTTATTTTATTCACAGTTTTTACGTTTTGAAAATTTTCGGCTGTGACATGATGGCATCCCACCTGGAATTTTCCGTGCCCGCTAGCTCCATCATCATGTTCGGAAGCTTGACGTTCACCAGCGATTCAGCAGGGCGGCTTGCCCTGTCATAGCCCATGTCAAGCATTGTCCCCGATCCGGCCGGCATAGGAGGATCGGCTCCCCCATCGATCCCTAAGCAGGCCAACCGATCCGACTACAGTCAGGCTCTGGCCAATGCTAAGCTTTTCCAGCAAGAAAGGTTGAGTTGTCCAGTGCCGATGGGTAGAGGTCAGGATGGACAGCAAACCCTAGGATGATCATTGGCCGAACAATCCTTGGTTCCTGACCAACCTCATCATTATGGCAGAGGGTGATGCATTTTCTTCTAGTAGTCACTAGTGCAGGTGTGCCACAGTAGCAAGGGTCACGTAGGATGACAGGGTCTGTCACAACATCGACGACGAATTCACCCTGGAGTTTGATGGCCAAAGAGTCTTCAAGTCATCTGCTGCCAATTTGGTGGTGATCAAGAGAGCCCTTGGCTCGCTACCCGACAGTCCGGAGTTTCAGCGAGCCAAGGCTTTAACTCTGGTAGCAGCAATGCAGATCAATACCCCAGCATCGGCTCCACTCCGTCCTAGCTCTCCCTCCCCACAAGAAAAGGAGGACAACATCTTTGGTCGATACCGGCCATCATCCGACGGTACCAGGGAAACAGAACTCCATCGACTCCTGGGCATAGCTTCGCACAGCCTTCATCGGCAACTATTAGTGGATGTGACAGAAGCCTGGCACCCACTACGATTTACAGCAACTACGACAGAAGGAGGATGAATCTATTTGAAGCTTTATTCGAAGATTCTTTGAGAAATAAACCTCCATTGTGGATGTCAAGGAACAAGATGTAAAAAACTACTTCATCGACGCTTTGCACCACTCATCCGAGATGCATGGGGTTCTCGTAAGGAAGAAACCGACCATGATAGCACGCATGATCTCCATCGTGGAGAAATACGTGGATAGTGAATATGCTCGAAGGGAGAAGATAGAACATTCTCGTCATGAAACTTGATCCTGACGAACAAAGGACGATCGCTCGTGGTCCCCCTGCTAGGAAGATGATCGACCAAGAACCTCTTGACCCAAGCAGGATCAGAAGAGGAAGACAGAAAGGAGTATTGTGGTAGCGTACAAGTCAAGACATCGAGAGGATGAATCAATGCAGGGGGAATTAGACAAATCCTGTCCATTTCACCCCAAGGGAAATCACATGATGCGCGAATGCTATTCCCAACAGGATGCGCTAGTTAAGGAGGCATGAAGCAACCCTCGGTAGGATAAGCAGCACCGGGAAGATGATGATTGTCCTAGAAAAGATAGTCGACCCTAGAGTGATAATGTCTTCCAAAAACCTCAGAAGACAGTTAACATCATCTTTGGGGGACCCTCGACTGAGACAAAGTGGCAACAGAAAATCCTAGACCAACAGGTTAATGACGTGATGGTCTGAAATCTCGATCACCTTCAGTTGAGAAGACCAGTGGACCAACATCCCAATGCCTAGATGGTGGCTGCTAGTTGTCGATCCAGTGGTCTTTAAAGTACGCATGAAGCGGGTCCTGATCAATGGCAAGAGTGGTTGGGGCATCCTTTTCTGCCAATCCCTCGTCGACCTCAGCATCTCAGTTGATAGCCTTCAGAAGGAGAACACCACGTTTTATGGTATAATTCCCGGAAAAGGATCAGTGCCCTCGGCTCGATCACCATGCCGGTCACCTTTGGCTCCCAGGACAATTTTAGGATGGATCACGTGACGTTCTGGGTTGCCAACTATGATATTCCATTCCACGCCATTCTCAGAAGACCCTCTATCTCAAAGTTCATGGTTGTCAGACATTACCCCTATCTCGTGCTCAAGATCCCAGCCCCCAGCGGAGCTATCTCTGTGCGGTGGAACATTGGTACATCCTGTGCTTGCGAGGAAGACAGTCTCGCCCTAGCCAAGGCCATTGAGCTGTCGTCTCAGATGGAGGAGACCCTTAGGCAAGTCAAGACGGATCCCCCCGAGGTCCAGGAAGTCTTGACCAAAGCTTCCTCCCTCTGTAGGATTTCTGCCTCACCATCAAGCACAAAGAAGATCATTCTCTCTGATGCTAACCCATCGAAGACTACGGTCATCAGGGTAGGGCTCGACCCCAAATAGGAAAACACGCTCATCAGCTTCTTGCGCTCTAACATGGACATCTTTGCATGGAAGCCCTCTGATATGACAGAGGTTCCCCAGGAGCTGATTGAGTATGAACTTCATGTATTCTGATTGTTAGCAGCCAGTTTTATCCGAGAAGTCTATCATCCGGAGTGGCTCGCAAATCCCATACTATTGAAAAAGAAAACGGGGCAATGGAGGATGTGCGTCGACTACACTGACCAAAACAAGCACTGCCCAGAAGACCCCTTTGGACAACCTCAGATCTATCAGGTCATAGACTCGATCGCAGGATGCTCCCTCCAATGCTTCCTTGACTGCTATTCATGGTATCATTAAATCGGCCTCAAGAAAGAAGATCAGGAGAAAACTTCCTTCATCGCACCGTTCGGCGCATATTGCTATACCACCATGTCTTTTGGGCTCAAGAATGCAGGGGCAACATACCAGCAAGCAATCCAACGATGCTTGTCCGACCAAATTGGACGCAATATTGAGGCTTATGTCGACGATGTAGTGATAAAATCAAAGAAGGAAGACAACCTAATCAGCGATATTGTTGAAACATTTGACAACCTACAAAGATTCTGGTGGAAGCTCAACCTTACAACTGTGATTTTGGGGGACCATCTGGGCAATTACTCGGATTCATCGTCAGCAATCGAGGCATTGAGGCCAAGATAGTGGCAATACTCAAGATGGGAGAAGCCCAATAATGCAAAGAAAGTCCAAAAGCTTACGGGATATATGACTGTCCTCTGGAGATTTATTTCCCGACTAGGGGAATGAGGGGCTCCATTATTCAAACTTCAAAAAAATGAAGACAACTTCGAATGGACGGACGAGGCCAGCGAGGCCTTCATAGCATTGAAAAAATTCTTGACCTCACCGCCCGTCCTCATGGCACCGAGTCCAGAAGAAGTTCTTCTTCTCTACATAGCCACTACAACCAACATTGTCAACATTGCCATCAAGTCAAGCGACCTGAAGAAGGACACGTTTTCCTAGTCCAACGACCAGTGTATTTTATTTCAGAGGTACTCGGGCTCTCAAAAACAAGGTACACTCAAGTACAGAAGCTCATTTACGCCGTCCTGCTTACTGCTCAAAAATTAAAACACTACTTCCAAGCCCACAAAATCATGGTAGTAACAAAATATCCTCTAGGTGACATACTTTACAATCGTGACTACACCGGGCAGATCGTGAAGTGGGTAGTCAAACTTGGCAAATATACAATGGAGTTCTGGTCCTGCACCACCATCAAGTCACAAGCTCTCGCTGACTTCACCGCATAGTGGACTAAAATCCAACTGCCCCTGAGTCAGGAAGAAAAAGAGCATTAGATGATGTACTTCAATGGCTCCCTAGACATAGAAGGAGCCCGCACGGGAATACTCCTCATGTCCCCGAAGGGCGAGAAGTTATGCTACGTACTACAACTGCTATTCAAGGCTTCCAATAACGTGAAAGAGTATGAGGCCATGCTACATGGGCTCCAAATAGCAATTTCGATTGGCGTAAAGCGACTCATGGTCTACGGGGACTCCAAGTTAGCCATTAGCCAAGTCAACAAGGACTAGTCCTGTACCAGTGATAAGATGGATGCTTACTATGCCAAGGTTCGAAAGCTCAAAAATAAATTCTTCAGACTAGAGTTTTATCACGTCCCCCGTGAAGACAACATGGCCGCTGATGCCCTAGCATGACTTGAATCCTCTTGAGCTTCAGTCCCATTAGGTGTATTTGTCTAAGAACTCACCAAGCCATCAATCAACACTGATGACCTGGACACCCCTAGCACTATGGACAAAGCAGTCATGGCTACAATTGAGAACGTCGTTGACTAGCACAAACCCTTCATAGATTACATCTCGAAAGGCCCAACTCTAGAGGACAAAGTCATGGCTGAGCATCTTGCCCGTTGTAGCAAACTATACATCATCATCGGTGATAAGCTATACAAGCGCACAGCATTGACAAGGGTACTCTAAAAGTGCATTCGGCCAAGAGAAGGCCTTTAGATCCTCAATGAGGTGCACTCAGGGACAAGCAGCAACCACGCTGGAGCCCAAACATTGGTTGGTAAAGCCATCTGATTAGGGTTCTACTAGCCATCGGCCCACAGTGACGTCAAGGAACTGGTCAAATAGTGCGCCAGATGCCAATTCTTCACAAAACAAAACCATTTACCAGCACAAGCTCTTTAGACAATCCCACCAACTTGACCCTTTGCATGCTGGGGGCTCGACATAGTCGGGCCTTTTTAGAAAGCTCCGTAGGGGATCAACCGACTGCTCGTGGTAATCGACAAGTTCACCAAATGGATCGAAGTAATGCCATTGAAAAATTGCACAGCCAAAAAAGTGGCAAAATTTATCGAGGGCATCACATACCAGTTTAGGGTCCCAAACCAAATCATCGCTGACCTCAGGACCCAGTTCACCATAAATGACTTTTGGGAATTCTACGAGGAAAGGTCAATCAAAGTCAAGTATGTATCAGTCGCACATCTACAAGCACACGGACAATGTGAGCGCACCAACGGGATGATCCTTCAAAGGTTAAAATCTTGAATCTTTGACCCTCTACAGAAGTACGTTGGGTGGTGGCTACAAGAACTGCCTGCAGTACTCTAGGGGCTCCACACACATCCAAACAGAGGAATAGGTCAGACTCCCTTCTTCCTCGTATATGGATTCAAAGCAATCCTTCTAGTCAATATGCTACACAAGTCTCCTCGGGTCCAGCACTACGATGAAGGTATGGTAGAGCGAACTAGAGCAGAAGACATCGACTCCCTCGAAGAAGCTCAAATAGCCGCCGCAATACAAATAGACTGGTACCAGCAAACCCTCCGATGGTACCATGACCACAACATACAAAGCAGGAGTTTCAAGGTTGGTGACTTGGTGCTTCGCCGAGTATAATCAACCATCAGAATGCACAAACTTTCCACTCCTAGGAAAGGTCCTTTTATCGTCACCGAAGTAACAAAATCTAGGGCCTATAGGCTAATACGAGAAGACGGACAAGCAGTGCCCAATTCATGGAACATCGAGCATATTCACTAATTTTATGCCTAACTTTTTTGTAATAAACTTCTTCTGTTTTGTCAATAAAGTAGATATGTCCCAGCACTCAGTGACCATGGGATGCTCCTTCCTCGACCCTGCTAACTACTTTCTCCCCTGAACATGCAACTGGGCTAGGAAGGGATAAGCTTTATAGCTGTACACCCGTAGTCGAGCATCTTTTTTTGCCGACCTCGTCGACTACTTCCTCCCCCAGAAATGTAGCTGGGCTAGGAAGGGGTAAGCTTCATAGCTATACACCCATACTCGAGCATTTTTTTCGCCAACCCATGCCGACTACATCCCCCTCCGAGTTAGGTGCTAGAATGCTGCCGTGCATGTAACCAGACCTAGGAGAGGGTAGGCTTTTCAGCCATACACCCACAGTCATGCATCATCGTCGACTTCATTGGCTACATCCTACTCCGAGTTAGGCACTAGAAGGCTGCCGTGCATGCAACCGGATCCAGGAGAGCGTAGGCTTTTTAGCCATACACCCGCAGTCGCGCATTTTTGACCTAGCCGACCTCACCGACTACATCCCTCACAAGGTTGAGTGCTTCTCATGTTGTCATGCATACAACTAGCCTAGGGAGAGGGTAAGCTCTTTCACTGAATACCCATAGTCATGCTACACCAAGGTACACCCTACATCACCAAACTGTAGGACTCCGCCTCACCGTGTGGGTGAAGAAGCAAGACTCATGATGTCTATAACCGTATGGCCACACCGGGGGCTCGAGATTCGACCTCGGCTGTGTAAAGAACTTAACTACTTCTAGAGTATCAAAACTCTGAAAACCTCACGTTTACCGACATCAAGTCCCCGGGATGCCAATGACTCTAGCTCATGGCAATTTCAAGACAAAAGATAATTCCACCAGCCAAGGACAAAGTATCTCCTTACAAATTAAGCCTAATTGATTGCATTTTACAAAAACTATACTACTTTGAAGGAGAGGATGGTGGCTTTGGATCTTCATCGGAAGGAAAAATATGGAGGTCCGTGGCCATCGCTATAGTAAGCTCCTCCACACCTCGACGAAGCATAAGGATCTCACCCGGGAACACATTCACAGGAGGTCCTGAAGCCAACGGGCTGATGTCCATGCCAGGATGATGTGCCTAGATGCATGCCAAGGCATACTCAGCACTATTGCACGCCGCATCGCCGATGAAGACCCGAAGCATCGCCTCGAGACCCTCAACCCCTTGGGAAGACTCCTGCTCGAGTCACCCAGACATGAAAAATTGTCCCCTAGAACAAAGTGAAGGCGGTGGATCAACAGTCGAGCCTAGCTCGCTTCTGCCTTTAGTTCCACCACCATGGCTTTGAGCTCCACGATTCATGCCTCAGACTAAACATGATGCCCTATTCGGGGAGAAGAGAAAAAGGGGAGTACGTCAACACTTAGGTATAGCATGGGGTCGAGGAAAAAGGGGAAGGACGTACCAGCTCGACCGGCGACGGCAACACCACTACCTCTGTGGCCTTGAAAGCATCCTGTAGTGCATACATGGTGGTTCGGACGCTAGATCTTTGACAGCCACCACCTCCACCATTGCTAGACTGATAACCTCCACCACAGAAGTTGCAGCATCTCCTGTTGTAGCGTCGCCACCCACCGCCAGCGCTATCGGGGGAGACGATGTTGCAATCACCCCTAAAAGCACGACCCCTATCGAGGTCCTGAAGAGCAAGAAGACTCGAAAGTCAGAATACATTCAAACAAATCACAACATGAAAACAACACGACCAGAAGTTTACCTAGCCATGGGCTGACGTGAGCTCGTGAATCGGCGTCGCACCACCTTCTTCACCGAGGAAGAGGACGGGACCACTGCAGCATAAGGAACAAGGGCGATCACATCAACAGTTGTCATCAGCTTCCCACGCTTGCCCAGCCTGACTAGTGCACCACCCGATCATTTAAGCATGCATCGGGGTAGGCAGTGTAGAGACACTTGAAGGTGGGGCACCAGGAGGAGGGCTAGCGTTTGATGAGAGCTCAAGGCATGGTGGTTGCGAGAAGTACACGACGTCACCCTGCGACACGACCACAGCACACCGCATGGGTGATTGAGCATCGACAAAATTCAGACAAGCAATAGCGGGATGACAAAAGAGACTATCCTGCAGTTGCAGGTTTAAGGCATTATAGACTGCAAACCCCACAGTCAGTGGAAAGGCTGGCTGCTTGCTAAAAAGGTGGTGCAATTGCCCGACGACCTCTGCCTTCATCATCCAATTCACCATGGGATCAGAAAGGTCCCAGGGGCCAAATGCCTCATATGGCGGCAACACCTAGGGCCATTGCGGATAGGTTCGCCACTTCAGGAAGCTCATAGCAACACCGACCCTACTCAACACCTCATGCCAAAAATGTGACACCTCAGCCACCAGACTCTGGACCTGGTCTAGCCTACGCTATCGGCTCTAGTCCTCCCACTGCTTGGAGACTTTCGGCTAGTAATCACCTTTAGGGGGAAGGCCTAGGCTAAGGTTCGTGGCATAAAACCAATAATTGCTCTAGTCCTTGTTCTGAGCAGCAAGTGGCATATCTAGGTACTCAGCCGCCCTCTCCCCACGTAGTTCGAGCACCACACTACCAACCACCACCTGCTCCACGGCCTGACTAAGGCAAAAGAAGTCTTGGAAGAGGCCCTAGTGGGGCTCCATTCTTAGATACGCCTCACAAAGGTGGATAAAGACTGAGATTTGGAGGACGGAGCCTGAGTCCATATTGGTGAGGGTAATCTGGTAGTAGTGGTGGAGTCCGTGGAGGAAAGGGTGCATAGGGAACCTGAGCTCGTGGAGAACCCAAGACTCAAAAAGCACCACCTCGCTGACTACCGGCGCTGGGTAGCACTCCCCCACCATCGTCCGCCATCTCGACACAGATTGGGCCAGTAGCAACCACAGTGCCTCAAAGGCGGAGAGTTGCTTCGACGATGATAGTGACTCTCGCTAGATGGCAGGATGATCCAGGATGTCGAAAGCCATAGAAGGTGGAAGGAGAAAGATGACAAGGAGGAGAACAATGTGCGTTGGGGGAATCTTGAGCAGAAGCTTTGAGCAGGGGCTTTTAAGAAGAAGCAAAAGGAAGCTAGCAGTTTGAATAAAAGTACCATCATCGCCATGACGTCAGCCACGATCAACATAGGATGGCGTCACTTTGATTACCGCGCATGTCTCGCGACTGCACGGACATGATGGTTCCACCTTTGTCTATGCCCGAGCCTGCACCTAGCCTAATCAGAGCAGAGATGCCTGCCTGTCTCCTCAACTGCAATGTATTAATTGCAGACAGAGGGACCAAAAAGTAGCTTTTTCGCATCAACCTCAAGAGCGTCAGGTGGAGCTCGTGACGTTTGGGTTCCTCGGGAGCTCAGGGGCTCATGCACCCGAGGCCTTACATGCTCAGGGGCTCAAAGCTCGAGAGTTGAGCACTCGGGGGCAGGGGCTTGGGAGCTCAAGGGCGGCTGCGCCCAAGGCCTCACACGCTCAGAACCTCGATGGTTGGCCTCTCCTAACAAGCAAGCTTTACCCGAGCGCTAGCAATTCACGAGGACAAGACAGCCTCAAAGGATTACCAAGACCAAGACTTTAGAAGATTTTTACTATAGATACTTTGTGACCCTCGAGCCAAATATTCCATTTAACTCGAGTCTTAGGGTCTACACTGTGTGGGTGCACCTCACGCAAACAAGAAGATTAAAGTTTTTTAAGGAATTATCAGACTTCAGCAAAGCATAGAGACTCAAGTTGAAAGATGAGATCCTCCTAGCTTGATCAGGTGAAGACTTTCAACCAAGCTAAGAAGAGCTCGGGGGCTGTTGTCGGGGATATGACCCCTCGGTACCCCACGTTGTGCTTATTAGCCTAGACTGAGAGCAGGACAAACCCAACATTGGACTCCGATATGGCATATGAAGGGGGTTCGATCCCAATAAGGAAGATTAAGTCCTTATTTGGGAGCCAAATCCTAGATCCGATATAAAGAGATATGTTTATACAAGAATCCTTGTAATTAGGTGTGAGATTATGTGTATGATCATTGATATATGATGAACAAATTTATTTAATGTTGATATGTGTTGAATGAATTGGTTTTGATTGGTTTGAGTGGTTGAGCACTTTGGTCAAGTTGTCGAGCACTCTTGTCGGGCACTTAGCACTTAGCCTCGAGAAAATTCAGCCCTCGAAAGAATTTCAGCACCTGAGAAATTTCAGCACTCGGGATTTTGGATCACTTGGATTTTTGCTGTTCGAGTCAGATCATGTGCTTAAATTGGTTATTTAATAAATTTACTTTGTTTATGATTGAATGGACTGATTGAGTCAAGTTGGAGAAAACTCGTGCTCAGAAAAAAGGGTTTCTTGGTTTGTTCATGTGCAGACATTGCTTGAGGGCGAGACGTGGTCGATGATGGGATCGGAGCTAGGCTCGGGGAGGAGCTGAGGTTTAGAACGGCCAAGAATGTCATGTGGGATGCTCGGGCTAGAGGATGCGGCATGTGAAGACAAGGTTTTCATATGTCGTAGATGGGATGTTTGCGAATATGGAAAGAGATGTTTCCATATGGCGTACATAAGATGTGTGCGGATATAGAAAGGAGACAAATTTGGAAGGAGTTATGATTTAAGGATTCATAAGAGATATGGATTTCTAGATGGATTAGGATTCCAAAAGTTGTTATTTTTGTTGCTCATGGTGGTAGCCATGGGAGATATAAATAGACTAGAGGGGGGAGCGAAACATGTACCGAAGAAGAGAGAAAATTAGGGTTTATCCTTTTTTCTCCATCTAGGGCTTTGTTCGTGATTTGGTGAGGGGTGCTTTGGATGCACCTTGTAAACACTCTTATGCAATAAAAATTTATCTTCAAGCATCAAGGAGTGTTGTATCGTGTTCTTTCTCTTAATGTTCATCAGTTTGTATCGTTTTGGCTTATTATGTGATTTCACTTTTACTTGTGATTTAAGTCGAATTGATTCATCCAAAACCTTGCTAGGACATTAAGAAAGATATCTGAAAAGTTTTATTAGTTAATTCCTCATATTTTAGGAGTAATTAAGGTTTTAATTTTGAGATCGGATCTGCTGTGTTTTTATGCTACTGCAACTTCCAAAGATCATAACTTTTGATTAGAAACTTAGATTTTAGTGAAACCACTTAGGAAAGTTTCTTATTAAAGTCTAGTTTCTCGTGTTAGAATTTCTAATCAATCCAAGTTATGGTTTTAAAGTTATGCTTATTTTACTATTCCTTGGTTAGGTTGTTTTCAGCTCTCGGGAAGCCCTTAGGAAATTTGCTAAGCCCTTGAGAAAGCCCTCGGGAAATTTAAGAACCTCTCTGGAAATTTCCTGAGTACTCAGAAATTTCAGTCTAGTCGGGGATTTTGCTGATTGGTTGGGAATTAGCTTTCGAATTTTGTTTTTGGCGTTATTTTTGAGGTACTGCAACCATTCACCCTCTCTGGTTGCCGTGGTTAGTGTATTTCGATCTTACAATTGGTATCAGAGCTAGGTCACTATTTTGTTTTTGATCTTAACCGATCTAAATAATCACCATGGCATCCTAGAGGTTTTCAACTAAGCCTTATATTTTTTATGGAATTGATTTTCAGTTTTGGAAAACAAAGATTGAGGCTTATATCATGTCACAGGGTTTTGATATTTGAAAAAAGATTTCTAAACCATATGATCCACCTTCTGATAATCAAGTTAATGACACTAATAAGGCTATTTTTGAAGCAAATTGCAAAGTTTAAAAGTTGATTATCGATGGTGTTAGGCGTTCTAATTTTGATCGTATTTCTTATTTTTCTTATGCGCATGAGATGTGGAATGCTCTTTATACATATCATCAAGGCTCTTCCACAATCAAGGAAGTGCACAAAAACGTGTACAAGAAAAAGTATATAAAATTTGAGATGAAACCAGGTGAGACCTTAGATGAATATTTTACTCGCTTTAACAAATTTATTAGCAATCTTTGTTCAGTTGATTCTTCTTATGCTGTTAATTATACTGATTCTGAAATTACTATACATTTGCTTAGTGGGCTTGATATGTCTGTTTGAGAGATGAAAGTTACTTCAATTCAATAGTCGGTGGATACGACTACTCTAACTTTGGATACTCTTTATTGAAAATTAAAAACTCATGAATTGAATGTATTTTCACGCAAGATTTCTCCTAATTCTATGGCTATAGTTTCCTCGCCTTCCAATGAGTCTCCTTTGTATCATCTTTGAGTGTTTCTTTATCAGCTTTAAATGTCATGTTTGATGAATAATTTGAGCAGTTTGCAGAGGAGGACTTGGCTTTGCTTTCTATGAAAGTTACTAAAGTTGTGAACAATGTAAGAAACAGAAGAAGATGTGGTCCTGTTCCGTGCTTTGAATGTGGTGAGATAAACCATATTCATGTCAACTATCCTAAGCTTAAAAAATCTTCAAAGAAAGATAAGGAGGACAGCAAGTGCCCATCCAAAGAGAGCAAGATGAAGAACCACAACTATAAGAAGATGGTGCATCGAGTACTTACTATCCTCGATCAAGTTGATATGAGTGATGTGGACTCAATGAGCAATGGAAGTAAAGATGAAGACAAAGACAAGAAAAATGGCCTGACTGGAATATTGTAAGATCGAAATACGCTAACTACGACAACTAGAGGGGGTGAATGGTTGTAGTACCCTGAAACTGACACTAAAAAATAAAATCAGAAAACTAATTCCCAACCAATCAGCAAAGACCAGACTAAAATTCTCGAGGACTCAAGAAATTTTCTAAGGAGTTCTCAAATTTCCCGAGGGCTTTCTCGTGGACTCAGCAAATTTCCCGAGGACACTCCCGAGAGCTGAAAATAGCCTGACCAAGGTACAGTAAAAAGAGTATAACTTTAAAACTGTAATTCAGAATGATCTGAAATTTTAACACAATAAACTAGACTTCAATACGAAACTTTCTCGTGAGTTTTTACTCAAATATGAGTACCCAATCAAAAGTTATGATTCCCGAGAGTTGCAGCAGTGTAAAAATAGAATAGATCCGTACTAAAAATTAAAACCTTAATTACTCATAAATTACGAGGAATTAATCAACGAAATTTTTGAGATCTCTTTCTCAATGTCCTAGCAAGGTTTTGGATGAATCAATTCAAATTTAATCACAAGTAAAAGTGAAATCACAGAATAAGCTAAAACGATGCAAACCGATGAACATTAAGAAGAAAGAACGTGATACCACACTCCTTGATGCTTAAAGATGAATCTTTATTGCATAATAGTTTTTACAATGTGCAATCTAAAGCACCCCTCACCAAATCACGTACAAAGCCCTAGATGGAGTGCAAAAGGCTAAACCCTAATTTTTCTCTTGTTTCTCGTACATTTGTTTTGCTCTTCCCTCTAGTCTATTTATAATCCCTCATAGCTGCCGCTATGAGCCATGAAAATAACATCTTTTGGAATCCTAATCCAACTAGGAATCCATATCCCTTACGAATCCTCAAATCTTAACTTCCTCTAAATTTTTCTCTCTTTCTATGTCTGCACACATCCCACGTATGCCATATGGAAACCTCGCTTTCTACATTCGCACATATCCCATGTATAACATATGGAAACCTCATCTTCACTTGCCGCATCCTCTAGCCTAAGCATCCCGCATGACATCCTCGACCGTTCTGAGCCTCAACTCCTCTCCGAGCCTAGCTTCGATCCCATCGTCGACCACGACTTGCCCTCAAGCAATGCCTGCATATGGACAAACCAAAAAACCTTTTTTCGAGCACAAGTTCTTTCCAACTTGACTCAATCAGCCCCATCAATTCTTTCTAACCTAACTCAAACATTCCAATCACTTATAAACATGGTTTATTTATTGAATAAATAGTTTAACGCACATGATCCAACTTGAACATTAAATATCCAAGTGATCCAAAATCCCAAGTGCTAAATTTCTCTCGGGTGCCAAAAACTCTCGAGAGCTGAGTTCTCTCGAGGGCTAAGTGCTGAGTGCCCGACAAGAGTGCTCGACAACTCAACCAAAGTGCCCGACCACTCAAACCAACCAAAACCAATTTGTGCATCACATATCAACATCAAACTAATTTATTCATCATAAATCAATGATTATACACATGATCTCACAATCTCTCCCTTGATGAACACATTGGCAACACCATTAAAAAGCACGAAGAAATTTTTGATTTTCGAAAGCATGAGCACAAGCACAAGTTTTTCTCCCCCAAGTTTTTGTTCAAAGAACGATAAAGAAAACTCCCTCGAAAATTGATTGATTTAGATAATGATTTTATCAAAAACCAATTTCTCCCTAATTTCGCCCCTAAATATTTCTTTCCCTTCGACAATGATTTCATCAAGAGAAGCAAAAGAGAGAAATTATCATGAGAACACTAATTTTTTTATTTGAGAGCTTTGAAATGTACCGAAAGCAATCCACGAGACAGGGTTTGCAATACAAATAAAATAGATAGATCAACCAGCTAACAATCAAGCTTAAAAGCCTCAAGATGAAACTAAGACATAATTCTCAAGTTCAAATCAGCACTAAGATTGAATGATTTCAATGATTTATAATGTTAGCTTTCACTTAGACCAACTCAAGAGAAATATCTCACACACAATTCAGCCACGTCTATAAAACTAAAACCGCACTTAGTGCTCTTAAAAGTGCAATTCAAAGTCATTGAAAATTTCAGATTTGATACATGCAACTTTTGTATGAAATTTTCACAAGTGCCTATCTCAGCACAGCGACCACCGATCCAGAGACAGATGGTGCCACCTGAGCTAAGATCACACGACCTATTGTGAGGTTCTTGCACACACAAGCAGACCCCATTTCAATGGTCTGGCCATCTATGTTGATCTCTAAGTTCGTATCAAACTGCAATGATACGTAGTCTCATGATACAATCTAGGCAAAATATTTTTTCATGAATGCAGAATTTCTGTGCTTTTGCACACTTTTCTTTTCTTTTTGAACTTTCTCTGCTTTTGCACACTTTCTTTTTCTTTTTCATTTAGATTTCTTTGTTTTGACATTGCACGAGCTATAGTACTGTCAGTACTAAAATTGAAAGCACTTATCATGTTGAAATAAACACAGCTAGAACATATGTAAGCATATTTAACTCAAACTAGCCACTTGATTAGCACAACATATTTCTTTTTCTTTCACTTGAATATTTTTGTGTCATGCGCCATATCTCTTAAAAACTATATTATAGGCTCATAAAAAGACTAAAAGACATAAAAGCAAGACTAGTGATCCATCAATTTCATAAGATATTGCTAGCTAGCACAAAGATTGACTGAGGTTAAAAATCAAAACTCCATATTTTGTTCTTTTTTTTGGAATGAAAACAATGCACAAAAATTAACATGGATGCATTATGATACAAGTGAAAAAGCAAACTCCCCCTCAAACAAACCCATTGGATGAACAACGTCCAACTCTCCACGAAGAAAAGTAAAGCGAGAAGAATCCAAAGGTTTAGTGAAAATGTCTGCCAATTATAACTCGGTGTCAATAAAAAGAAGCACAATATCACCTTTCTCCACATGATCTCTAAGAAAATGATATCGAATATCAATATGTTTTGTTCTAGAATATTGCACTGGGTTCTTAGCAATATTTGTACCACTTCTGTTATCACAATAAAGTAAAACACGATCACAATTAATCTCATAATCCTTAAGTATAGATATAAGCCAAAGAACTTGGGTGCAACAACTAGCAGCAGTAACATATTCAGCAGTGGATTGTGCAACAGAACATTGTTTTCTAGATTATCAAGCAACAAGTGATGTTTCTAAGAAATGACATGTACCACTAGTACTCTTTCTATCATTTCTACAACCTCCAAAATCAGCATCAGAAAAAGCTCTTAAACTAATACTTGAGGAAGTAGAGTACCATATGCCAAATTCTTGAGTAAACTTGAGATACATGAGTATACGTTTATCAACTTGATGATGTGAAGCACGAGGAGAAGCTTGAAATCGAGCGCACAAACAAACAGAAAATTGAATGTCCCGCCTCGATGTAGTGAGATACAAAAGTGAGCCGATCATGCTCCGATATTCTTTTTGATCAATAGGCTCACCATCCTTATCAGGATCCAAAGTAGAAGTAGCACCCATCGGTGTAGAAATTGGCTTGCAGTTTTCCATGTCAAAATGCCGAAGAAGATCATTAGTGTACTTTGATGAACAAAAGTATCATCTTTTGTTTGCTTGATTTGTAGTCCCAAAAAGTACATAGTCTCATAAAACTTAGAAACCAAGGAGTGAGATGAACAACCAAAGATAATATCATCCACATAAATCTGTATAAAAAGTTGATCATTTCCTTACTTGAAAAGAAACAAAGTTTTATCCACTTTTCCCATAACAAAACCATTTTTGAGCAGAAAAGATTTCAACCTATCATACCATGCTCTCGGGGCTTGTTTCAAACCATATAAAGCCTTAGACAACTTGAAAACATAATTCGAAAACTTTGGATTTTTAAAACCAGGTGGTTGCTTAACATAAACTTCCTTATTGATGAAGCCATTGAGAAAATCACTTTTAACATCTATTTGATACAATCTAAAACCTTTAGATGCTGCAAAAGCTAAAAGAAGTCTGATGGCCTCAATTCTAGCAATAGGAGCAAAAGTTTCAACAAAATCCAAACCATCTACCTGAGTAAATCCTTTAGCAATAAGCCTACCTTTGTTTCTAACAATTACACCATCCTCATTTTGTTTATTTCAACAAACCCATTCAGTTCCAATAATGTTACGTCCTTTAGGAGGTTCAACTAAATTCTAGACTTTATTGTATTCAAAGTTTTCAAGTTCTTCATGCATGGCATTGATCCACGATTCATCAGTTAGAGCACGAGAAATATCTTTGGGTTTAAAAGAAGCAACAAAAGTTGAATAAGCATGAGAGTCAGGAGAAGCAAACCTGGAACGAGTGACACGCTCATACAAATTACTAATTATTTGTTCAAGAGAATGTTGACATTGAATATGCAAAGGGGCAAAAACATCTCGAGAAGTGTTTTGTAAAATATCTTCGAGCGATGAAGTGATCTCTGGAGGAACATTTGAAGTTACCGAGACTTTATCTCCTTGTGATCGGTATCACTCCTCGATTTCCTCTAGGTGCTGGTCAAATCTAACATGGACATTGGTCTGACCACCAATCGCATTAACGTCTTCGTCATCACTTTCTTTAACAAAGATGCTCTCATCCTCCCCCTGAACCTGTGCACCTATACCTATAATGTCAGGTCTAGTACCAGGACTAGCCTCATCAAAAGTGACTTCACAAGTCTCCATAATCTTGTTAGTTTCTAGTACAAGTACATGGTAGCCACGAGTATGAGGAGGGTAACCAAGAAAAATACCATCTTAAGATCTTGCTTCAAATTTATCCAAATTTCTAGATTTCAACACAAAACATTTGCACCCAAAAATTCTCAAGTGAGAAACACTAGGTCTATGTCCAAAATAAAGCTCATAAGAAGTTTTGCGCAACAATGATCGTAAGAAAACTCTTTTTGAAATATAGCAAGCTACAGAAATTGCTTCAGCCCAAAACTTCCTAGGAGTTTGAGGTTCATCAAGCATAGTACTAGCCATCTCAACCAAAGTTCCATTGTTTCTTTCAACAACACCATTCTATTGCGGAACTCTGGGTGAGGAAAACTAGTGTTCAATGCCTTTTTCAGCATAAGAGTATAAAAGATGAATTCTTGAATTCAGTACCATTGTCACTTTGAATTACACTAAGTGCTCCCGGGAGTTCAACAAAAAGTCTAAGAACCAAGTTTTTAAAAAGACTAAAAGCTTCATCCTTAGATGTCATGAAGAAAACCCAAGAGTATCGAGAGAAATCATCAACAATAACAAGAACATACCACTTTCCCCCAACAGATTGAACTCGAGCTAGTCCAACAATATCAATGTGTAAAAGTTGATGAGGTGCAGTTGTCATAACCAAGGTAATAGGAGCATGTGAGCTAGAAACCATTAACCATTTTGGCATGATGACAAGCAGAGCAAACCAAATCACCAACACCTTTAAGTTTCGGTAAGCCATGAATAAGATCCAAACCACTAACATGAGTGAGATGATCAAAACCAACATGGCCAAGTCTATGATGCTAGAAGAATAAATCTTTAGAATCATTGGCAACTAGACATTTAATCTTAGAAGATGAAGGTGAATAAAAATCAGCTTTAAAAACTCTTCCAAAACGTGAAATCTCAAATTTTAAAGCACACCTCAAGATCCTCATCAATCATTTGAGATACACGAAGTAAGTTGTATTTTAGATTGTCAGCAAGAGCTACATCTTTGGACATATATTTGTCACTTACCTTGACGACGCTAGTAGAAGCATCCCCAAAAGTCACTGACTTAGACCGGGATGCACGTGTGAGGGAGGAGAACTAATTTTTTGTCACTGGACATATGACGTGAACATCCACAGTCTACTAGCCATATGTTCTCCTTCCTCGCTCTCAAGACTTACACACGAGAAGATGTCAAGGTCTCAGTACTGGGGTTAGATAAAAGAAATTTAGGAATCCAGTAGTGAGACACCTGACCAAAAACACCAGCAGGCAAAAATCCTCAAGCAAAACCAGTGTCACTTTTACCTCTTACCAAAATAGGGCGCTATTGGTCAAACCACCGATTAACATGTGGTCTGACCATCGACTGAGGTCGACCCGACCACCTCAAATGTTGTTGTCCGACTGTTCTACTAGATTCCACAAATGACCGTTGCCACTTATGTTTAGCAAATGATTTTTTCCTGTTCTTTTTCTGTTGTCTTCAAGGTCTAAAACAGAACTGAACCAAATGTCCATCTTTTCCACAATATGTATAATTATACTTCACAGGTTTAGTTGTTTTAGATGCGGAAGCAATTGCACTTGATATTGCTAAGTTTGACAAGATTCCAGCAATTTAAAAACTGTTTGATTTGGTTCTGGCTGAATCTCAATCTTACCTCTTTGAATAACCTTGATTGCAGTAGGTTGATGAGAAGTAAAATAAGTATGAGCATCAAAACCTAGTCCTCTATGATTTGTGATTACTTTAGATGTATCCAATAACATGTTGAGGTTCTTTTTACTAGTTGAAAAAAGTTGCAAGGATCTTTGCAGATAATCAACTTCTTTTGTCAAAGCAACACAATTTTTACAAATATCAGCAATGCTCTTTTGTTTGCGACAGCTTGAATAAGACAACGTTTCAAGAGTCTGCAAGTCATTTTGTAAAAGTTCAACTCTACCATAAGCATCTTTCAGTTCTGAAATATGCATTTTAGTGATGTCATAGCATAGAAGTAGTCAAGGCACTAATTCAAGCAAAGAGCATTTTGAACAAGAAATTGAGACATGTTTCACAATGGTTGAGCTCTTCATATTCTTAAGTTATTTGAGTTTTCTACAATATAAAGCATTTACTAAGGAACTAGCATACAAAACAACTTTCATCCTTTTCAGATATATCTTGCTGACAAAAAGTTCATCAACAACTCGAGAAATCATGGTAGTACCAATAACAAAACAAGATTCATTCTTGATAATTTTATTATTGAGCTTATGAAGAGTACAAGCTGATGAAATTGTGCCCAAGAGAATTCAGGGGAACGGGAAGTTCTGGCTGAGAGCCGGAAGTTTTGGGTTCTAGAGCATCCAAAAGTTCCGGTTAGACCGAAAGTTTTGGGCCAGCCCTAGTTTCGGTTTCTGGAGGAGCCGAAAGTTTTGGTTGGACCGGAAGTTTCGGGCATGCCTGGACGAACCGGAAGTTCCGGGTCAAAATAAATTCAATATAGAAAGTTATTTTCGGAAGTCCTAGTTAGAATTGAAAGTTCCGGAACAGGCGAACAGATTAGATATGTTGGGCTTTAATACAGATTAAAGACCCATGATAGGGCACTATATAAAGAGAGGTGGGGCAAGCATGAAAAGGTTGCTGGTTGTTGTTGCCATTGCTGCTATTGCTCCTGGTTACGAGCCCTAGCCGCCACCTCTCTTCTCTCCTCGATTGCAAAGCGGTGTGATCAATCTCCTCGAATCTCACGAGTGGTGCTAGCACCCCGGCGCGAGGTGATCCTATCCCAGGACGTGTGGATACCGTGGAGACACTACTCCAATAGTGGTGCTCGTCGTCTTCTTCTCGTAGAGATCGCTGGATCGTAGGATCGCGTAGTCTTCATCGTCGGATCGTCGATGAATGAATGGAGTCAGGAGGAGTAGCTCGAGGACGCATTTCATTGACTCTACTTTCGCTGCCCGAGCGCGTCTCGAGGTCAAGGTAATGATCCATGATCCCATTACACGCATGGTTCCTGGGCTAACGGGGTAAATTTTTGAAATTAAGCGTTAGCGTAGCCTCCCCATAACCCAACAGTAGTATCAGAGCCTATGTGAGTAGTGTTTAATCTGGATCAATCACATATGGTGATATGTGATGAAAATAGATTGGATCTATTGTTTTTGTCGTTGGATTTCCGGAAGTTCCGGTTGGACCAGAAGTTCTGGGCCAAAATAATTTTTGATACAAAATGTTATTTTCGAAAGTTCCGGGTATGACTCAGAAGTTCCGGGTCTAGAAGTTCTGGTTGGACCAAAAGTTCCGGATATAAATAAATTCCGTACAGAAGGTTATTTTCGGAAGTTCCGGGTGTGACTCGAAACTTCTTGGCCAAAAATAAATTCGAGTCAGAAGGTTGATTTCGGAAGTTCTGGCCCTGAGTCAGAAGTTCCGAGCCCTTCGACCGGAAGTTCCGGGCCTACTAGATCCAGTTCAGTCACGTCTAGATTCTGCCTAACTCGTTTTTGCAAGGAATGTAGTGACTGGTATGGCCTTGCAATGTATGAGATACAAGCTTATAATAACATGGCCTGCATGTCATGGTTGATTATAGCCCAAGGCTATTCAAATGTTGTACGACCTGTGCATCGACATGTGATGCTTCTGCTCATGTAATTAGTATAGTGTTATTAGGTGTAATAGACTGATACAAGTTCATAGAAACCTGAAGCGTGATGACCCGATGGACAGGAACCATGGAGATGGAGATCACCATGCGAGAGGGCCATACTAAGTCACAATTAATATGATTACTTGTGATGTTTACTTATGTTCCTGTCATACTGTTCTTTCATGTTCTGTGTGCGGTAGGCATCGTTACCATGTTAGAGTAGTTTCCCTCAGAAAATTAAGTATTGATGCTCTTTCCAATAGCTGCACCTACTAAGATTCTCGATCATCGATGGTGGGTCTGCTAAAGCAGGGTGCCGTCTTTTATCTTGACCAGTTATGGTGGATGTTGGACACCACATGCATAGTATTAGTTTGCTTAACAAAGCTATCAAAATGGTTTTGGGCTTTAGGGCATGGAGTTGGGAGTCGGGCATTGGATGCTACTCCAACGAACAAGAGTCACATAGAGATGTGATTAGCAAAGTGTTGTTTACCTATGTCACTAATCTTCTAGCAGTGATGCCAAAGCTCACTAGGAGTTAGTTGAATATGGATCTTGTCCCACAATGTGTCGTTAGAGGGAAAACGATTATTTTACATATTGTGGTATATCTTTTATTTGATAGAAGATTAACATAGCATAGTGCTTAACCTTGCATTGTTGTTGTAGATCTTTGCACCTACTGCTAGTAACACTTCCAGTTTTAATTTGCGATCGATTCTTTGTAGAACAAACTTTATTGATTGGTATAGAAGTTTGAGAATAGTTCTCAAACAAGAGAAAAAGGAATATGTTCTAGAGGAGCCCCATCCTGATGAACCAGCTAATAGTGCATCTGCAGCTGATCGGAGGGCTTATGAGAAGCTCACCAATGATTCGCTCGATGTTAGCTATCTCATGCATACCAGTATGTCCTCTGAGCTTCAAAAGCAAGATGAGAACAATGATGCCCATAATATGATTGTGGGACTTCGAGGTATGTTTGAGAACCAAGCTCGGGCCGAGAGGTACGGTACCTCAAAGTCCTTGTTTGCATATAGAACTGGTCATTGGCAAAAGAACTACAAGTTGCACTGGGAAGAACTCAAGAAGATGAAGGGAAGTGAGACTTCCGCTTCTACTTCAAGTATAAATGTTATTGAAATTAATCTTGCCACTCGTCCAAGTGATTCATGGGTATTTGATACCGGATCAATGATTCATACTTGCAAGTCGTTGCAGGGACTAAATAGGACAAGGAAGTGTGCGAGAGGCGAATTGGATGTTCGCGTCGGCAATGGTGCAAAAGTTGCTGCGTTGGCCGTCGGCGTTTATTCTTTGTCGCTACCCTCAGGATTAGTTCTAGAATTGAATAATTGTTATTACATTCTGGCCTTGGGCAGAAACATTATCTCTTCTTCATGTTTAGAGGAAGACAATTTTGAATTCGTAATAGAGAACAAGTGTTGTTCGATATTTTCGAATGGTACGCTCTACGGTGTTTGTCCATTGTTGAATGGCTTATATGTTCTGAATCTTGAGGATGCACATGTCTATAACATTAATACGAAGAAACCTCGACTCAATAATTTAAAACCCACCTATGTATGGCATTGTCGTTTGGGTCATATAAATGAGAAGCGCATGCAGAAGCTCCATAGAGATAGGCTTTTGGAGTCATTTGATTTTGAATCGTTTGACACATGTGAGTCTTGTTTACTTGGCAAGATGACTAAGACGCCTTTCACTGGTCAAAGTGAGAGGGCAAATGAACTGTTGGCCATTGTACATACTGATGTATGTGGACCAATGAGTTCTACAGCAGATGTGGTTTTTAGTACTTTATAACTTTGACCGGTGACTTTAGTAGATATGGTTACATCTACTTAATGAGGCATAAGTCAGAATCCTTTGAAAAGTTCAAGGAGTTCCAGAATGAGGTACAAAATTATACTGGCAAGATAATTAAATTTCTACGATCGGATCATGGAGATGAATATTTGAGCCGTGAGTTTATTGATCATCTAAAGTAGTGTGGAATTGTTCCACAGCTGACTCCACCAAGCACGCCTCAATGGAATGGGGTGTTCAAGCGGAGGAACAAAACTTTGTTAGACATTGTCACATAGTATTTCTCTCAGCAAGAGTTAGTGTCCTTCGACACTTGATAAGCTGGAGAAGATGAGTGCGATCCCGTATACCTCCGCAATCGGATCCATCATGTATGCTATGCTTTGTACACGCCCAGATGTTTCTTATGCTATAAGTGTTACGAGCAGATATTACTCAAAACCGAGTGAAAGTCACTGGGCGGTAGTAAAGAGTATCCTTAAGTACTTGAGAAGAACTGAGGATATGTTCCTGGTGTATGGAGGTGAGGGGGAGCTCATTGTAAGTGGTTACACCGATGCTAGCTTCCAAACTGACAAAGACGATTCGCGATCGCAGTCTAGATTTATGTTCTGCCTCAATAGAGGTGCAGTGAGTTGGAAGAGTTCCAAGCAAGAAACGGTTGTAGATTCAACGATAGAAGCCGAGTATATTGCAGTCAGTTCAGTATCGGTTGGACCAGAAGTTCCGGTTGGACCAGAAGTTCTGGGACAAAATAAATTCGATACAGAAGGTTATTTTTAGAAGTTCCGGTTAGAACCTGAAGTTCTGGTCCAAGAGAACAGATTAGATCTGTTGGGCTTTAATACAGATTAAAGGCCCATGACAGGGCACTATATAAAGAGAGGTGGGGCAAGTACGAAAAGATTTTTGGTTATTGTTGCCATTGCTGCTATTTCTCCTAGTTGAGAGCCCTAGCCGCCACCTCTTTTCTCTCCTCGATTGCAAAGCGTTGTGATCAATCTCTGTGAATCTCGCGAGTGGTGCTAGCACGCCGGTGAGAGGTGATCCTATCCCCGGACGTGTGGATATCGTGGAGGCACTACTCCAATAGTGGTGCTCGTCGTCTTCTTCCCTTGGAGATCGCTGGGTCGTGGGATCGTGTAGTCTTCATCGCCAGATCACCGATGAATGAACGAAGTCTGGTGGAGTAGCTCGAGGACATGCTTCATCGACTCTACTTCCGCTGCCCGAGCACGTCTCGAGGTCAAGGTAACGATCCATGATCCCATTACACGCATGATTCCTAGGCTAACGGGATAAATTTTTGAAATTAAGCGCTAGTGTAGCCTCCCCATAACCCAACAGAAGTATGAACATCTCTTAGTGCAATAATTTCAGATTGTAAAGAATCACATGATTTGCATGAATCATCATTAAGAAAAAGAGACTTGGGCCTATCAATTTCAGAATTGAGTGATTGAACAACAAGTTCATGTTTCTTAGCTTTCTTATTGCATTTTCTCAGTTCAGTATCAAGACAAACAATAGAACGAGCTAAATCATCATAAGTAGGTTTTACCTTATTTTCGTCATTGTAAAGTTCATCCTCGCTGTAGCCTACTATGTTACGTGCCATGGGACATATTCCAATCAGGTCATTCTTCTTGCTTTTGTCTTCATCTTCACTTCCATCGCTCATTGAGTCCACATCACTCATGTCAACTTGATCGAGGGTGACAAGGACTCGATGCACCATCTTCTTGTAGTTGCAGTTCTTCATCTTTCCATCTTTGGATGGGCGCTTATTGTCCTCCTTGTCTTCTTTTGATGATTTCTTGAGCTTGGGACAATTTACATGAATATGGTTGGTCTCACCACATTCAAAGCACCGAACAGAACCACCTCTTCTTCTGTTTCTTACATTGTTCAAAGCATTAGTCACTTTATTGGAAAGCAAAGCCAAGTCTTCCTCTACAAACTGCTCAAATTGTTCATCAGACAAGTCATTCAAAGCTGATAAAGAAACACTCGAAGATGATACAAAAGAAGAAGACTCATTAGAAGGTAAAGAAGTCAAAGCCATTGACTTGGGAGAAGTCTTGCGTGAAAATATATTCAATTCATGAGTTTTCAATTTTGAATAAAGAGTATCCAAAGTAAGAGTAGTCATATCCACCGACTCTTGAATTGAAGTAACTTTCATCTCCCAAATCAACATATCAAGTCCACTAAGCAAATGTCTAGCAATTTCATAATCAGTATAATTAATAGCATAAGAAGAATCATCTGAACGAAGATTGCTAAGAATTTTATTAAAGTGAACAAAATACTCATCTACGATCTCACCGGGTTTCATCTTAAATTTCATGTATTCTTTCTTATACACGTCTTTGCGCACTTCCTTGATTGTGGAAGAGCCTTGATGATATGCACAAAGTCCATTCCACATCTCATGCGTAGAAGAAAAATGAGAAATACGGTCAAAATCAGAATGTCCAACACCATTGATAATCAAGTTTTGAGCTTTCCAATTTGCTTCAAAAGCAGCCTTATTTGTGTCATTAACTTGGTTATCAGAAGGTGGATCATGTGGTTTAGAAACCTTTTCCCATATGACAAAACCCTGTGACATGATATATGTCTCCATCTTTGTTTTCTAAAACTAAAAATCAATTCCATAAAAAATATAAGGCTTAGTTGAAAACCTCTCAGATGCCATGGTGATTGTTTAAATCGGTTAAGATAAAAAAACAGAAACCAAGCTCTGATACCAATTGTAAGATCGAAATACGCTAACCACGACAACCAGAGGGGGGTGAATTATTATAGTACCCCAAAACTGAGAGCAAAAAACAAAATCAGAAAGCTAATTCTTGACCAATCAGCAAAATCCCTGACCAGACTAAAATTCTCGAGGACTCAAGAAATTTCCTATGGGCTTTCTCGAGGACTCAGCAAATTTCCCGATCACACTCCTGAGAGCTGAAAACAGCCTAACCAAGGTATGGTAAAATGAGTGTAACTTTAAAGCCGTAATTCGGATTGATCTAAAATTTTAACACAATAAACTAGACTTCCATACGAAACTTTTCCGGATGATTTCACTCAAATCCGAGTTTCCAATCAAAAGTTATGATTCCCGAGATTTATAGCAGCGTAAAAATAGAACAAATCCGTACTAAAAATTAAAATCTTAATTACTCATAAAATACGAGGAATTAACCAACGAAATTTTGCAGATCTCTTTCTCAATGTCCTAGCAAGGTTTTGGATGAATCAATTCGAATTTAATCGCAAGTAAAAGTGAAATCACAGAATAAGCCAAAACGATACAAACCAATAAACATTAAGAAGAAAGAACGTGATACCACACTCCTTGATGCTTGAAGATGAATCTTTATTGCAAAAGAGTGTTTACAAGGTGCAATCCAAAGCACACCTCACCAAATCACATACAAAGCCCTAGATGGAGAGCGAAAGGCTAAACCTTAATTTTGCTATCCCCTCTAGTCTATTTATAATCCTTCATGGCTGCCAACATGAGCCATGAAAATAACAACATTTAGAATTCTAATCTAACTAGGAATCCATATCCCTTACAAATCCTCAAATCTTAACTTCCTCCGAATTTTCCTCTCTTTTCATATCTACACACATCCCTCGTATGCCATATGAAAACCTTGCTTTCCATATTTGCACATATCTCATGTATGACATATGAAAACCTCATCTTCACGTGCCGCATCCTCTAGCCTGAGCATTCCACATGACATCCTCGACCGTTCTGAGCCTCAACTCCTCCCGGAGCCTAGCTCTGATCCCGTTATTGACCATGACTCACCCTCAAGCAATGCCTACACATGAACAAGACAAAAAACATTTTTCCGAGTACAAGTTCTTTCCATCTTGACTCAATCAGTTCAATTAATTCTTTCCAACCTAACTCAAACATTCCAATCAATAATAAACATGGTGTATTTATTGAATAAGCAATTTAACGCACATGATCCAACTCGAACATAAAAAATCCAAGTGATAAAAAATCCCGTGTCCTAAAATTCTCTCGGGTGCTCAAAACTCTCGAGAGCTGAGTTCTCTCAAGGACTGAATTCTCTCAAGGGCTAAGTGCTGAGTGCCCAACAAGAGTACTTGACAACTCGACCAAAGTGCCTAAGCACTCAAACCAACCAAAACTAATTTGTGCATCACATATCAATATCAAACCAATTTGTTCATCATAAATCAATGATCATACACATGATCTCACAAATATATCTCATAGCACGTGACATAGTAGGCACCAGCGAGGATAAACTTTTTAGTGATGAAAATGATATAAAACCTACTTATGATAATTTAGCTTGTGTTGTTGTTCGTCTTAATAATAAATTAAGAAAATGCAATAAGAAAGCTAAGAAACATGAACTTGTTGTTGAATCACTCAATTCTAAAATTGATAGGCTCAACTCATTTATTCCTGATGATGATTTATACAAATCATGTGATGCTTTACAATCTGAAATAATTGCTTTAAGAGATGTTCATGCTTCTACTCTTCATAAGCTACATGATAAAATTGTCAAGCATGAATCCTGTTTTGCCATTGGTACTACTGTGCTTTGTCAAGTTGTTGATGAACTATCTGTTACCAATAACTATTTGAAAAAAATGAAAGTTGCCTTATATGCTAGTTCTTTGGTAAATGCCTTATATTATAATAAATTCAAACAACTTAAGAATGTAAAGAGCTCAACCATTATGAAACATGATTCAACTTCTTGTTAAAAATGCTCATTGCTTGAATTGATACTAAAAAATGCTTATGGCAGAATTGAACATTTGCAAAATGACTTGCGGACTCATGAAACGTTGTCTTGTTCAAACTATCGCAAACAAAAGAGCTTTACTGATGTTTGTAAAAATTGTGTTGCTTTAAGAAAAGAAGTTGATTATCTGTAAAGATCTTTGCAACGTTTTTCAACTAGTAAAAAGACCCTCAACATGTTATTGGATACATCTAAAGTAAGCACAAATCATAGAGGACTAGGTTTTGATGCTCGTGCTTATTTTACTTCTCATCAACCTACTGCAATCAAGGTTATTCAAAGAGGTAGAATTGAGGTTAAATTAGAACCAAAGCAAACTATTTTTAAGTCTGCTAGAACATTGTCAAACTTAGCAACATCAAGCGCAATTGCTTCTATATATAAAACAACTAAAGCAGTGAAGTATAATTGCACACATTGTGAAAAAGGTGGATATTTAGTTCAGTTCTGTTTTAGACTTGTAAGACAACAAAAAAAGAACAGAAAAAAATCTTTTGCTAAACATAAGTGACAACGGTCATTTGTTGAATAGAGTAAAGCAGTCGGGCCATAACATTTGAGGCGGTCGAGCCAACCTCTTTTAGTGATCGGACCAAGGGTTAATCGATGGTTTGACTGACAGTGCCCTATTTTGGTAAGAGGTAAAAATGACACTGGTTTTGCTTAAGGATTTTTGCCTGCTGGTGTTTCTAGTCAAGTGTCTCAGTACTAGATTCCTAAATTCCTTTTATCTAACCCAGTACTGAGACCTCAATATCTTCTCGTGTGTTGGCCTCGAGAGCGAGTAAGGAGAACATATGGCTAGTAGACTCCGGATGCTCACGCCACATGTCAGGTGACAAAAATTGGTTCTCCTCCCTCACATGTGCATCCCGATCGAAATCAGTAACTTTTGGGGATGCTTTCTACTAGCACGGTCATTGTTAATGGTACAGTCAAGGTAAGTGACAAATTCATGTTCAAAGATGTAGCTCTTATTGATAATCTAAAATATAACTTGCTTTCTGTATCACAAATGATTGATGAGGATCTTGAGGTGTGTTTTAAAAAAGTCTGGTTGTAAAGTTCTTGATGCCTCCGATGATCTTGTGTTCAAGATTTCACGTTTTAGAAGAGTTTTTAAAGCTGATTCACCTTCATCTTCTAACATTAAGTGTCTAGTTGCCAATGATTCTAAAGATTTATGTTTCTAGCATCGTAGACTTAGTCATGTTGGTTTTGATCATCTCACTCATGTTAGTGGTTTGGATCATATTAGTGGCTTGCCAAAACTTAAGAGTGTTGGTGATTTGGGTTGCTCTTCTTGTCATCATGCAAAAATAGTTTCTAGCTCACATGCTCTCATTTCCTTGGTTATGATAACTGCACCTGGTTAACTTTTACACATGGATACTATTGGACCAGCCAGAGTTCAATCTATTGGGGAAAAGTAGTATATTCTTGTCATTGTTGATGATTTCTCTAGATACTCATGGGTTTTCTTTATGGCATCTAAGGATGAAGCTTTTGGTCTTTTTCAAAACTTGGTTCTTAGACTTTCTGTTGAACTCCCGAGAGCACTTAGAGCAATTCAAAGTGACAATGGTACTGAATTTAAGAATTTATCTTTTGAGTACTTTTGTGCTAAAAAAGGCATTGAATATCAGTTTTCCTCACAAAAATTTCCACAACAGAATGGTGTTGTTGAAAGAAAGAATAGAACTTTGATTGAGATGTCTACGACTATGCTTGATGAACATCAAACTCCTAGGAAGCTTCGGGCTGAAGCAATTTCTGTAGCTTGCTATATTTCAAATAGAGTTTTCTTACGATCATAATTGCACAAATCTTCTTATGAGCTTTGTTTTGGACATAGAACTAGTGTTTCTCATTTGGGAGTTTTTGGGTGCAAATATTTTGTGTTGAAATCTGAAAATTTGGATAAATTTGAAGCAAGATCTCAAGATGGCATTTTTCTTGGTTATCCCGCTCATACTCGAGGATACCGTGTACTTGTGCTAGAACTAACAAGATTGTGGAGACTTATGAAGTCATTTTTGATGAGACTAGTCCTAGTACTAGACCCGATTTTCCAGGTACAGGTGCACAGATTTAGGGAGAACATGAAAGCATCTTTGTTGAAGAAAGTGATGATGACGACATCGATGTGGCTAGTGGTCAGACTAACGTCTAGGTCGGGTCTAACTAGCACGACGAGGAAGTCAGGGAGCAATATTGACCACTAAGAGATGAAGTTTCTACAACTTCCGATGTTCCATAGGAGATCACTTCATCCCTTAAAGATATTGTACAAGACGCTTCTCTAGATGTTTCTTCTCCTTTGCACATTCAACGTCAGCATCCTCCTGAACAAATAATTGGTAGTCTCTATGAGCATGTCACTTGTTCCAGAGAATTTGAAATAAGTATGATGGTCGAGTTTACATACTTTTTGGGACTACAAATCAAGCAAACAAAATATGGCACTTTTGTTCATCAGAGTAGGTACACCAAGGATCTTCTTCGGCGTTTTGATATGGAAACTTATAAGCCAATTGCTACACCGATGGGAGCTACTTTCACTTTGGATCCTGATGAGAATGGTGAGCCTGTTGATCAAAAAGAATACCACAGCAAGATCGGCTCACTTTTATATCTCACTACATCGAGGCTGAACATTCAATTTTCTATTTGTCTGTGCGCTAGATTTTAAGCTTCTCCTCGTGTTTCACATCGTCAAGCTGTCAAGCGTATACTCAGGTATCTCAAGTTTACTCAAGAATTTGGTATATGGTATTCTACTTCCTCAAGTGTTAATTTAAAAGCTTTTTCTGATGCTAATTTTGGAGGTTGTAGAATTGATAGAAATAGTACTAGTGGTACATATTATTTCTTGGGAACATCACTTGTTGCTTGCTCATCTAGAAAACAATCTTCAGTTGCACAATCCACTACTGAAGCTTAATATGTAGTTGCTGTTAGTTGTTGCTCACAAGTTTTTGGCTCATTTCTATACTCAAGGATTATGAGATTAACTGTGGTCGTATTCCACTTTATTGTGATAACATAAGTGACATAAATATTGCTAAGTGAGGAGCCATGGTGTATACCATGGGGATGATGAGTGATTGTCAACGGGGAAAGAAGACGTGATGAAGGAATGGAGATGAAGAAGCCTCGACCGTGATGGAGTTCGCACGCGACTCAAGTACACGGATGGATGTTGGTCGGACAGAGGGGTCGCGAAGGCGTACCAGTCCAATCCG
>KE370919.1:663204-682738 GCA_000418225.1 Zizania latifolia
GTGATGAAGGAATGGAGATGAAGAAGCCTCGACCGTGATGGAGTTAGCACGCGACTCAGGTACACGGGCGGACGTCGGTCGGACAGAGGGGTCACGAGAAGAGCGCGACGGCGGCGCACGGCTCAGCAACGGCGACGGCACAGAACATCCACAGCAGCCCGGCAGCAAGCACGGTGACGGCGACTCTACTCCGGCGAAGTTCTTCATCAAGTTTTTAGTATAAACCTTCTGCACTTAACCTGTTTGATGAAATGCTTCAAAGATTTCTGCACTGCACTCTAGGTGTTTGATTAAATGTCTACATGCACTTGACTTTCAGTTTGCACTAGGAATATTTTCTCTGCGTGTTCTAGTGTATGTCAAGTGTTTGTTGATTTACTTGAGAGGATCTGCAATGTACTTTAAGTGTTGACTTGGCCGTATTACAGGTGTTCGATAATTTGCATGAGAGCGAGTTGTACGTTTCTCCTTTTTTGTGAGAACGTTTGTTTCTCTCATGAATACATATTGATCGATACTTGAGTTTATGGTTGCTGCTGTGTTCCAGTGCTTGTCCGTGGAGTTTGTGTTTCAATTTGCCTGGTGTGACTATTGTGGCACAGTCTTGTGCATAATCTCATTGAGTCACTTGCAAGTCCAATACTCAAATTTCAGGAGTTAGATTTTTCCGCTGCATTTTTGTTTGCGCCCATTCACCCCCCCTCTGGTCGCTAGTTTCGGTCCAACACTAAGAACCAAGTGCAACACTCTAGAACAAAGAATATTGATATTCGATATCATTTTCTTAGAGATCATGTGGAGAAAGTTGATGTTGTGCTTCTTTTTATTGACATTAAGTTACAACTGGCATACATTTTCACTAAACCTTTAGATTCCTCTCGCTTTGCTTTTCTTCAAGGGGAATTGAGCGTTGTTCATCCAATAGGTTTGTTTTGAGAGAGAGTTTACTTTTTTATTTGTGTCATAATGCATTCATGTTTATTTTTGTGCATTGTTTATATTCAAAATAAAAACAAAAAGAACAAAACATGGAGCTTTGATTTTTACCTTCAGTTAATCTTTGTGGTTGCTAGCAATATCAGGTGAAGTTTTTGGATTACTAGTCTTGCTATTATGTCTTTTAGTCTTTTTATGAGCCTATGACATAGTTTTTTAGGGATTAGACGCATGACACATAAAAATTCAAGTGAAAGATAAAGAAATATGTTGTGCTAATTTAGTGTCTAGTTTGAGTTAAATATGCTTACACATGTTCTAGCTGTGTTTAATTCACCATGATAGAACTTTCAATTTTAGTACTAGCAGTACTTTTGCTCGTGCAATGTCAAAATAATCAAATCTAAATAAAAAAAGTGTGCAGAAGCACAGAAAGTTCTGCATTCATGAAAAAAATATTTTGCCTAGGTCATCTCACGAGACTGCTTATCATCGTACTTTGATATGAACTTGGTGATGATCAGAGATGACTAGACCATTAAAATGGGGACTGCTTGTGTGTGCAAGTACCTCACAATAGGTCGTGTGACCGAAGCTCAGGTGGCATCATCTGTCGCTAGACAGTGGTCGCTGTGCTGAATTGTGTGTGAGGTATTTCTCTTGGATTGTTCCTAGTGAAAGCAAACATTATAAATCATTGAAATCATTTAATTTTAGTGCTGATTTAAACATAAGAATTTTGCCTTAATTTCATCTTGAGGCTTTTTAGGCTTGATTGTGAACTAGTTAGTTGATCTATTTCATTTGTGTTGCAAACCTTTTCACTTTGATTGCTTTAGGTACACTTCAAATCTCTAAAATCAAGAAATCAAAAAGTTAGTGTTCTCATAATAATTTCTCTTTTGCTTCACTTGATGAAATCATTGTCAAACGGGGATAAATACGTAGGGAGAGAAATTGTTTTTTGATGAAATCATTGTCTTTTGCAATCAATTTTCGAGATAGTTTTATTTAATGGTCTTTGAAAAGGCTTTGGGGGAGAAAAACTTATGCTTGTGCTTTTGAAAATCAAAATTTTCTTCGTGCTTTTTAATGGTGTTGTTAATGTGTTCATCAAGGAGGAGATTATGAGATCATGTGTATGATCATTGATATATGATGAATAAATTGGTTTGATGTTGATATGTGTTGAATGAGTTAGTTTTGATTGGTTTGAGTGGTCGAGAACTTTGGTTGAGATATCAAGCACTCTTGTCGGGCACTCATCACTTTGCCTCGAGAAAATTCAGCCATCGAGAGAATTTCAGCACTAGAGAAATTTTAGCACTCAGAATTTTGAATCACTCGGATTTTTGTTATTTGAGTCAGATCATGTGCTTAAATTGCTTATTCAATAAATTCTCTTTGTTTATGATTGAGTCAAATTGGGGAGAACTTGTGATTGGGAAAAAGGGTTTCTTGGTTTGTTCATGTGCAGGCATTGCTTGAGGGCGAGACGTGGTCGATGACGATATCGGAGCTAGGCTCGGATAGGTGCTGAGGTTCAAAATGGTTAAGGATATCATGCTGGACGCTCGGGCTAGAGGATGCGGCACGTGAAGACAAGGTTTCCATATGTCGTACATGGATGTGTGCGAATATGGAAAGAGAGGTTTCCATATGGCGTACGCAGGATGTGTGCGGATATGAAAATGAAGCAAATTTGGAAGAAGTTAGAATTTGAGGATTCATAAGAGATATGGATTTCTAGATGGATTAGGATTCCAAAAGTTGTTATTTTTGTGGCTCATGGTGGTAGCCATGGGGGACTATAAATAAACTAGAGGAGAGAGCGAAACATGTATCGAAGAAGAGAGAAAAATTAGGGTTTAGCCTTTTGCTCTCCATCTAGGGCTTTGTTTGTGATTTGGTACGAGGTGCTTTGGATGCACCTTGTAAACACTCTTATGCAATAAAGATTCATCTTCAAGCATCAAGAAGTGGGGTATCGTGTTCTTTCTCTTAATGTTCATTGGTTTGCATCATTTTGGCTTATTCTGTGATTTCACTTTTACTTGTTATTTAATTCTAATTGATTCATCCAAAACCTTGCTAGGACATTAAGAAAGAGATCTAAAAAGTTTTATTGGTTAATTACTCATATTTTAGGAGTAATTAAGGTTTTAATTTTTGGATCGAATCTGCTCTATTTTTACACTACTACAACTCTCAAAGATCATAACTTTTGATTGATAACTCGGATTTGAGTGAAACAACTAAGGAAATTTTCATATTGAAGTCTAGTTTCTCGTGTTAAAATTTTAGATCAATCCAAGTTATGGTTTTAAAGTTACACTCGTTTTACCATTCTTTGGTCAGGCTGTTTTTAGCTCTCGAGAAAGCCCTCGGGAAATTCGAGAACCCCTCAGGGAAATTTCCTGAGTCCTCAAGAATTTCAGTCTGGTCAGGGATTTTACTGATTAGTCAGGAATTAGCTTTCTGATTTTGTTTTTAGGTTATTTTTGGGGTAGTGCAACCATTCACCCCCCTCTGGTTGCCATGGTTAGTGTATTTTAGTCTTAAATTAGGAAATTTGTACCCGAGTTTGGTATATGATCTTACGTATCAGGGAAACTGACTCGGAGTAGAGTCCTGGATTATTGGGCTCACCCCTTGATTATATAAAGGGGATGAGGCACCCCCTAGAGACAACTTATTCATCTTGCTTTTGACGCCTTAAGCCTTCATAGCTTAAGTGCGTTACTTTGTAAGCTTAGACACCATGTAATACACCAAAATACTGAACGTAGGGCTATTATCTCTCGGGAGGTCTGAACCAGTATAAATCTTGGCTTTTGTTTCCTAGAGTGAACCATCGGGTTCGAAAGCGCTGCGCTTTCCTAAATAATAATTTACCAACTCAGCGTTAGAATTATGCCCTAGTGGCAACATGGAGATGTTGTACATGGTATACTATGTTAATGATATAAAGTTATTTGTTCCTTGAAATGGATTGTCATTATGAATCAACAAGTACATGACTTGTTCATGAGACTCGTAATTTGACTATTTTTACATGATCTCTGATCGGATATATAGATCATATATAGAACAGATATGACTGAGATCAGCACGTGTATTGATTGATGATTATGTCTCATGTCTCATGGGTATAGAGATACTACCCCAATAACATGGACATATATTAGAGAACATATGTTGGATAGACCCACTATGAGACACTGTTGAGATTCTATGTATCATCAGTTGATCTCAGTAGTGTTTATGTAAAGTCCTTAGACCTGAGATTATCATAGTTCTCAACATACGTAGTAGCTTACTTTGGGACTACCAAACGCTATTCCATTACTGGGTATTTATAAAAGTAGTCTTTCGATATGTTATAAAACATGTAGTGGGATGTGAGTGATCAAGATAGAATTTGCCCACCTTACAGGAGAGGTATATCTGGGCCCCTCGATGTAATAGATTATGGAAGTGCATGGCTATGCTAAAGTGATTAAAGAGTTAATCACAGGTTATAATCCAATACGGAGATCGAGAGAGGATCAAGCTATTGATAGGATGGCCCAAATCTCACCTTGTGCTCGATCGATATCGTGAGGCAACGTGACATAGACATGAGATACGTTACAAGGTTCAGCCAATATGATCTTTACGTATACTTGGGTTAATATGCTTTACTAGAGGCCGCTATTAACGAAGTATTGGAAAGGAGTTTCCATATGTTAACCAAGATACATGTGAACCTACAGGGTTACACACTAAACGGGTTGGAACACTGGATTCGAATAGGATTTGAATTGGGCTCAATTTGGATAGAGATCGAAACAGTTTGAATAGAGATCCAAACAGTTTGAATAGAGATCCAAAAAGATCGGATAGTGATCCGAGTAGAGTCCTAGTTCGGCATGGTAGTGCCCAAGCTAGGATGGCTATATATATAAGGATACAAGGGGCAGGAAGGAGAGATTTTTTCCACGCATGTTGTTGCGTTCCTCATGCTAAGTTGTTAGCCTCTGAGAGCAAACCCTAGCCACCACCTCTTGAGCCCAACCATCTCACCGACCGCCCGAGTGCTAGTACACCATCGGCCAGCATTCCCACCCTGGATGTGTGGATACTAGTAGAGGCGTTGCTATTCTGCTTCGCATCGACATCGGCATTGTTGATTGGATCGGCGACATCATCGGCTACTTTTCATGGTCCGTCATCGACTTGAAGAAGCAAAAGTCCTCGAGAGAAGTCCTTGGGAGTTCTCGACCTTGAGCGAAGATTTCTCGAGGACGTTGATCGACTTCTCGACCACTTCGGCACGCTCGAGTTGGATCGGCTCACTACTCTAACTCTCTTTCGGCTGCACTGTGTGCCTGAGGTAATGATCTATGATCCCTCTCTTAGCAAGATATCCTAGTGTGCATGGTAGAAAAATTCTATTTTTGGCTAGTGTAGCCTCCACGTTACCCAACAATGGTATCAGAGCCATCTTGCGTAGATTGTGATCTAGATCGATGCATATAGTGGATATGTGGTTATAGTAGATTGGATCTATTGCAGTCTAGGTCGATTGGTTCATGTGATGAATCGATTAGCAGCATGGGTCGATGAGATCCATCGGTTTATGGGGTAGTTGCAAATTGGATCGTAGTACTTGAATTGTGGCAGGTTGTTGCATCAGATGTAGACACATATCGTATTCGGAGCAGGTTATAGATCTGACCGCCTCGGGCACCTCCTGACTGGTCTTCCCGACCACTATCGCCTGACCACCAAGCCAACCCCGTCAGCTAAAGAAAAACTAGTTCCCGAGAGGTTGTCTCGGAACAGGATAAATTATTTCTCCCGAGCAGTTTTTCCATAGAAACTTCATAGATCGGATCTATGATTTTCTCTTGTGGACAGGGCGCTGCCCTAAAACCCATGAAGGGGCGTCCTCCCCCTGCCTGCTAACCAGCTAGCAAGACCACCATGTCTGCATTCCTTATATGGAGTCACACCTTGTATAGAGTCATAGTTCACATTGTTAGCTAGAATGTGATTCTACGTCTAACTTGTTTTTGCAGAGAATGATGTGAATGCCATGGTCCTATATGATTTGTAAGAGATGTATGTGATGCATGTAATCTTATGCATGGCTTGCATGCCATGATCTTTAACTATGTGATACTTGTCTCTGCTGTATTTGCGACGTACGTGTCGACTAGATGCTTGATTGGTAATATTTTATTTCTAAGCTATGGTAGCCTAGACATAAGATTATAGAATTTCAAGCATGGTGGTCCGAAGGAGTGATGTGGAGGATGGAGATCATCTACCCCACTAATGGAGATGGAGATCACCATGTGATTAGGCCATACTACTTCATAGTTGAAAATGTTTATCTGTGATGTTTACTATCTTACTTTTATACAATGTCATATGTGATATGTTGCCATGGTAGGATAGTATCCCTCAAGAAAAATGAAGTGTTTATGTCTTTCCAATTGCTGCACCTAACATGATAGTGATCATTGCTTAGTGGGTCTGCCAAAGCATAGTGCAAGCAATTATCATCACTAGTTGGGATAGATGTCGAACATCTATACGCAGAAGCTTTTGGTTTACTTAATAAGGTTATCAAAATAGTTTTGGACCTTAGGGCATAAGGTTGGGGCCAAAGCATTGTGATGCTAACCCAACAAACAGGAGTCACGTGCAGATGTGATTAGCAAGGTGTTGCTTACCCCATGTCATTAATTTCTAGCGGTGATGTCAAAACTCGCTATGAATTAGTGAAATGAGGATCCTGACCTACTATGTAACCGAGAGGGAGGTTTTCGTTTCCAAAAACATAGTGGGAGAATATTTTGTTAAATGGTTTAATACAAGATTAACATAAATATAGGTGCTAAACTTTGCATATCTTATGTTGTAGATCATGTCAGCCTCTACCACGTCTAGTTCTTTTAATTTGCGATCTATCCTTAAAAAGGAAAAGCTTAATGGAACAAACTTTATAGATTGGTATAAAAATTTAAGAATTGTTCTCAAGCAAGAGCAAAAAGAGTACGTTCTTGAAAGTCCTTACCCTGATGATTTGTCAGATAATGCTTCTGTGGCTGCACGGCGTGCTTACGAGAAGCACACTAATTATGTCCTTGATGTAAGCTGTCTCACGCTTGCTACAATGTCCTTTGAGCTTCAGAAGTTACATGAGAACACAGACGCTTACAATATCATTGTGGGTCTACGTGACATGTTTGAGAATCAAGTAAGGGTCGAGAGGTTTAACACCTCAAAGTCCTTGTTTGCGTGCAGACTTGCTGAAGGGAATCCCGTCAATCCCCATTTTATCAAAATGATTCGTTATATTGAGAGTCTGAAAAAGCTAGGCTTTCCCCTTAGCCAAGAGTTGGCTATTGACTTGATTCTTCAATCTCTGCCGTCGAGTTTTGAACCGTTCATACTCAATTATCATATGAATAGCAAGAATAAAACCTTGACAAAACTGCATGGGATGCTTAAAACCGCCGAGGAGGGCATTAAGAAAAACAACAGTCATGTGATGATGCTACAAAAGGGCAAACATCAACCCCGAGTAATGAAGTGTGTGGTTAAAAGAAAGTTGACTCCCGATGAGATCGTTGTTAGGGAACGGGGAGGCTACGCTAGCATAAAACAAAACTTTTTCTACCCCATTTAACCTAAGAACCATGTGAGAAATGGGATCGTGAATCGTTACCTCTAGTCGCGAGATGCGCTAGGGCAGCGGAAGTAGAGTTGGAGAAGCACGTCCTCGATCAACTCTGCCCAGCTCTGTCAGATCCTCGGCGATGAAGACGATGCAGCCTTACGATTCTCACGTCAAGATGATCAGCACCACAATTATAGCGATGCCTCTAAGGTATCCACACGTACAGGGATGAGATCACCTCACATCGGTATGCTAGTACCACGCGTGAGGTTAGGGGAGATGCGGCCATAACAGGTGCAGCCAAGAGAAGGTGGCGGCTAGGGTTAGGGTAGGGGCGAAGGCAACACCTTAGCAACAGCAGCCTTTTCGTCCTAGCCCCTCCTCTCCTTATATAGTGCCCTCTCATGGGCCTTTAATCAGTATTAAAGCCCAACAGATCTAATCTATTCGTCTGGCCCAGAAGTTCTAGTCCAAGCCCAGAACTTCCGACAATAAGCTTCTGTATGAATTTATTTCTATCCGGAACTTCTGGTCCAACCGAAACTTCTGAAAATAACATTCTGTATCGAATTTATTTTGACCCGGAAGTTCTGGTTCCACCTAGAACTTTCGGTTCATCCAGAACTCACCTTTCAGGTAGGCCCAGAACTTTTGGTCCAACCGAAACTTCTGGTTCCTCTAGGAACCGAAACTTCTGGTTCCTCTAGGAACCGAAACTGGGGCTGGCCTAGAACTTCCGGTCATACCGGAACTTCCAGTTGCTCCAGAACCTGGAACTTCCGACCTCAGGCCAGAACTTCTGGTTCCCCTAGAATTCTCTTGGGCATACTTCTATCAATCTCCCACTTGCACAAGAGCCAATTCTTGCAAGCTTTAAATCTCATCCCCTTAAGCGTGTGACCCGATAGGTTCATATGTAAACGGCCACTACCCGGAGACCCTTTCCGAATCACAAGTCAATAGCGGTACCCAGTAGTACATACTGACCCCTGAATGCATATAAAAGATCATATCAACCTCATGTACTCATGCAGCAATCCATTTACCACACGACATCAGTCAAGCTCAAGGCAAGATTCGTGCCACCCTTGTGATAGCTCGATACTTCACTCGATTAATGAGTGGATTAATCATGATTAACTCTTTAATCATAGTGGCATGGCCATACACTTTCCCAATCCAACTATCTCGAGGGGCCTAGAGACGTCTCTCCCATTATTTAGGAGGGGTAAATTCCATCTTGATCGCTCACATTCCACGACATGTTTCATAACATACCCGAAAGCAACATTTATAACTATCCAGTTACTGAATAGCGTTTGGAAGCCCCTAAGTGTGTTATTACATATTCTGGAATCAATGATGATCTCAGGTCAAAGGATTCTGCAAGTACACCATTTGAGATGACAACTGATAGCACATCAAGAATAACAATCCTAGCAGTATCTCAAGGTGAGTCTATCCAACACCATGTTATCTATCATGTGTCCACATCACTAATTTGATATCTCCATATCTATGATCCGTGAAACATGAACATCAATCAGTCAAATGTGCTAATCTATAAATCATCACTGTCCTATATGATGGTATGAGAAACAAATTTTCTGATCCAAACAGCGTCTTTTGTAGCTTTAGAAGCTGCTATGTACTCGGCCTCTGTTGTTGAATCTATAACCGTTTCTTACTTGGAACTTTTCCAACTCACTGTGTCTCCATTAAGGCAAAACATAAATCTAGATTGGGATCTCGAATCGTCCTTGCCGGTTTGGAAGCTAGCATCGGTGTAACCATTTACAACGAGCTCCTCTGCACCTCCATAGACTAGGAACATATCCTTAGTTCTTCTCAAGTACTTGAGGATATTCTTTACCATCGCACATTGACTCTCACCTGGGTTTGATTGGTATCTGCATGTAACACTTAGAGCATAGGAGATATCTGGGCATGTACAAAGCATGGCATACATGATGGACCCGATTGCGGAAGCATACGGGATCACACTTATCTTCTCTAGCTCATCAGGTATCGTAGGACACTGACTTTTGCTGAGAGTAATAACATGTGATATTGGCAAGAAACCTTTCTTGGAATCCTACATATTGAACGGTTTCAATACCTTGTCAATGTACATGATTTAGCTTAATCCAATTAGCCTTCTCGATCTATCTCTATAGATCTTTATGCCCAATATGTATGCTGCTTCTTACAGATCTTTCATTGAGAAATTTTTTCGCAACGAAGATTTAACAGCATCGAGCATTGGAATATCATTTCCGATCAATAATATGTCTTCTATATATAAGACCAAAAATACAAGTGCGCTTCCACTAGCCTTTTTTTAAACACAAGGCTCTTCTTCATTCTTGATGAAACCAAACCCTTTGATCACTTCATCAAAATGAAGATTCCAACTCCGAGAAGCATGCTTCAGCCCATAAATGGATATTTGACGCTTGCAAATTTTCCCAGCATTTTTCGGATTGACAAAACCTTTAGGCTGTGTCATGTACACATCCTCGCTTAGGTTTCCATTAAGGAAAGCCGTTTTGACATCCATTTGCCATATCACATAGTCATAATATGCGGCAATTGCTAGGATGATCCAGATAGACTTTAGCATTGCGACGAGCGAAAATGTTTCATCATAATCAACACCTTAAATTTGCCGGAAACCTTTCGCCACCAATCATGCCTTATAGATGTGAACATTTCCATCAACGTCTATCTTTTTCTTAAAAATCCACTTACACTCGATAGTTTTGACACAATTAGGCGGATCAACCAAGTTGCAAACTTGATTTTCTCGCATGGATTCTAACTCGGATCTTATGGTTCCAAACCATTTCTCAGAGTCTGGTCCCATCACTACTTCCAAGTAGGTTTTAGGTTCATCATTGTCCAACAATAATATGTCATGCTACCCCATGGTTAGAAACACAAACCGCTTGGGTGCACGACTAACCCTTTTCGACCGACGTGGGGCTGGTGTCTCGATAACAGGTTATGCAACATCTTGCATATCGAGTTGTGGTTCAATAGGAGCTGAAACACTTTCCAGTGGTTCTCGAATCTGTTCGAGTCGCACCGTGCTCCCACTAACTCCTTTTGAAAGAAACTCTTTCTCAAGAAAAACATCATTCCGCGCAATAAACACTTTGCCTTCTTCCCGGTTATATAAGTAATATCCGTTGGTTTCCCTAGGATACCCCACAAAGAAGCATTTATCAGATTTAGGAGTGAGCTTATCAGACGTCAAATATTTTACATAGGCCTCACAATCTCATATCTTTAGAAAAGACAATCTAGGACGCTTCCCAGTCTATATCTCATATGGTGTTCTCTATATAGATTTAGATGGAACTCTGTTCAATGTGAAAGCAGCAGTTTCTAGAGCATATCCCTAGAAGGATAATGGATGATCAGATTGACTCATCATTGATCGGACCATGTCTAACAAAGTTTGGTTCCTCCACTCGGACACCCCATTCTATTGAGGTGTGCCTAGTGGAGTCAGCTTTAGAACAATTCTACACTACTTTACATGATGAATAAACTCATGTCTCAAATATTCACCTCCATGATGCGATCGCAGAAATTTAATTGTCTTGCCTATATGTTTTTGTACCTCATTCTGAAACTCATTTATCTTTTCAATGGATTTTGACTTATGCCTCATTAAGTAGATGTAACCAAATCTACTAAAGTCATCAATAAAAGTAAATAAGTACTGAAAACCACCTCTGGCCATAGAACTCATTGGTCCACATACATCTGTATGTACAAGGGCCAACAATTCATTCGCCCTCTCAATTTTACCAGTGAAAGGCGTCTTAGTCATTTTGCCAAGTAAATAAGACTCGCATGTGTCAAATAATTCGAAATCAAATGACTCTAGAAGACCATCTTCATGGAGCTTCTGCATATGCTTCTCATTTATATGACTTAGACGACAATACCAAACATAAGTGGGATTTAAATCATTAAGCTAAGGCTTCTTCGTATTAATGCTATAAACATGTATATCCTCAAGATTTAGAATATATAATCCATTCATCAATGGACAAGTACCATAGAGCATACTATTCAAAAATATCGAACAATACTTGTTCTTTATTATGAATTCATAACCATCTTCCTCCAAACATAAAGAAGAGATAATGTTTCTGCCCAAGGCAGGAATGTAATAACAATTATTTAATTCCAAAACTAATCTTGAGGGTAGCGACAAAGAATAAACGCCGACGGCCAATGCAGCAACTCTTGTACCATTGCCGACGCGCACATCCAATTCGCCTCTTGCACACTTCCTTGTCATATTCAGTCCCTGCAACGATTTGCAAGTATGAATCATTGATCTGGTATCAAATACCCATGAATCAGTTGGACGAGTAGCAAGATTAATTTCAATAACATTTATACCTGAAGTGGAAGTCTTACTTCCCTTCTTCTTTTTGAGTTCTTCCAAGTACAACTTGCAGTTCCTCCTCTAATGACCAATCTTATGGTAGTGGTGGCAAGTGTTAGAAGTAGCGGGGCCAACCTTGAACTTTTCAACAGGTTTAGGCTTAGAGCTCGAGATCTCATCTGAAGCTTTAGCCTTGCCCTTGCGTTTTCTCTTCTTGCTATCCTTCTGAACAATCATCACATGACTAGAGCTTTTCTTAATGCTTTCCTTAGTAGTCTTTAGCATCCCATGCAATTTAGCCATGCTTTTTACCATGCTATTCATAAGAAAGTTCAAGATGAATGGCTCGAAGTTCACAGAGAGCGACTGAAGAATCACATCCGTAGCCAACTCTTGGCCAAGGGGAAAACCAAGTTTTTGTAGGCTCTCAATGTAACCAATCATCTTGATCACATGAGGACTGACTAGAGTGCCTTCTACAACCTGCAGGCAAACAAGGACTTTGATTTGTACCTCTCGGCCCGAGCTTGGTTATCAAACATGCCTTTGAGTCCAACGATCATATCGTAGGTATCCCTGTTCTCATATTGCTTCTGAAGTTTAAAGGACATACAGGCAAGCATGAGACATCTAACATCAATTGAATCATTGGCGTGCTTCTCATAAGCCCTCTGATCCACGGCAGATGCATTATCAGCTGATTCATCAGGATGGGGCTCCTCTAGAACATATTCATTTTTCTCTTATTTGAGAACAATTCTTAAGTTTCTATGCCAATCAATAAAGTTTGTTCCAAAAAGCTTTTCCTTTTCAAAAATTGATCGCAAATTAAAACTAGAAGTGTTACTAGCAGTAGGTGCCATGATCTACAACAAAAATACAAGTTTCAGCACTATGCTATGTGAATCTTCTATCAAATAAAAGATGCTCCACTACATGATATACAATCGTTTTCCCTCTTACGGTATGTAGTGGGACAAGATCCATATTCAACTAACTTCTAGTGAGCTTTGGCATCACTGCTAGAAAATTAGTGACATAGGTAAGCAACGCTTTGCTAATCACATCCCTATGTGACTCTTATTTGTTGGGGTGGCATCCAATGCCTCAACGCCCAACTCCATGCCCCAAAGCCCAAAACCATTTTGATAGCTTTGTTAAGCAAACCAATACTATACTTGTGGATGTCCGACATCCACTCTAACTGGTTAAGATAAAAGATAGCACTTGCTTTGGCCAACCTACCATGCAACGATCAAAAACCTTCGTAGGTGCAGCTATTGGAAAGGGCATCAATGACTCTTAATTTTCTGAGAGAAACTATTCTAACATGGTAATGAAGCCTACCGCACACAGAACATGAAAGAATAGTGTGATAGGAACATAAGTAAATATCATAGGCAATCATATTAACTGTGACATAGTATGACCCTTCTCACATGGAGATCTCCATCTCCTCGGTTCCTGTCGTTCGGGTCATCACGCTTCAAGCCTCCATGATCTTATATGAGTCTATTACATCTAATAGCACTATACAAATTACATGAGAAGAAGCATCACATGTCGACACACAGTTCGTACAACAATAGAGCAGCCTTGGGCTATAATTAACCATGACACGCAGGCCATGAAAATTATACGTATGCATCGTATACATCACAAGGCCATACCAGTTACAACCTTCTCTACAAAAACAAGTTAGGCATAGAATCTATGCGTGACTGAAAAGTGGATCCGGAACTTCCGGCTCAAGGCCCGGAACTTCCGACCGAAGCCCAAAACTTCTAGCTCAAAGCCCGGAACTTTTGAAATCACCCTTCTGTAACGAATTTATTTTGGCCCAGAACTTCTGGGTCAAACTCGGAACTTCCGAAAATAACCTTCTGTATGAAAATTATTTTAGCCCAGAACTTCCGGTCCAACCGAAACTTCCGAAAATACAACGCAAGAACAATAGTTCTAATCTATTTCCACCACATATCACCTATATGTGTATGATCCAGATCGAACACTATGCACGTAGGCTCTGACAACACTGTTGGAGAACAGGGAGGCTACGCTAGCATAAAACAAAACTTTTTCTACCCATTCAACCCAGGAACCATGCGAGTAATGAGATCATGGATCGTTACCTCTAGTCACGAGACGCGCTAGGCCAGCGGAAGTAGAGTTGGAGAAATGCGTCCTCAATCATCCTAGCTCTGTTCGATTCTCTGCGATGAAGACGATGCAGCCTTGCGATCCTCACGTCGAGATGATCGGCATCGCAATTGTAGCGGCACCTCTACGGTATCCACACGTACAGGGATGAGATCACCTCACACCGGTATGCTAGCACCACGCGCGAGGTTAGGGGAGATGCGGCCACAACAGGTGCAGCCAGGAGAAGGTGGTGGCTAGGGTTAGGGTAGGGGCGAAGGCAACAGCAGCCTTTTCATCCTAGCCACTCCTCTCTTTATATAGTGCCCTCTCATGGGCCTTTAATCAGTATTAAAGCGCAACGGATCTAATCTGTTCGTCTGGCCCGGAAGTTCTGGTCCAGGCCAGGAACTTCCGAAAATAACCTTTTGTACGAATTTATTTCTGTCTGGAACTTTCGGTCGAACCAGAACTTCCAAAAATAACATTCTGTATCGAATTTATTTTGACCCGGAAGTTCCGGTTCTACCCAAAACTTCTGGTTCATCCAGAATTCACCTTTCAGGCAGGCCAGAACTTCTGGTCCAACTAGAACTTCTGGTTCCTCTAGGAACCAAAACTAGGGCTGGCCTAGAACTTTCGGTTGCACCGAAACTTCTGGTTGCTCCAGAACCCAGAACTTCCGGCCTCAGGCTAGAACTTTCGGTTTCCCCAGAATTCTCTTGGGCATATTTCCATCAATCGTGAGTACTTCCAAGACCTAACATAACAAGAAAGTGGTGGCTCAATATACGGTTTGTTTTTACTGCAAGGAGTTGGGTCACTAGAAAATGAATTGCAAGAAGTACTTGGAAGATATGAAGAAGAGAAGTGTGACTTCCGCTTTAGGTATAAATGTTATAGAAATCAATCTTGCTACTTTATTTTCTGATTCTTGGGTATTTGATACTGGATCAGTTGCTCACATCTACAAGTCATTGAAGGGTCTGAGAAGAAGTAGAAGTTTGATGAAGGGCGAAGTGGATCTTCGTGTGGGCAATGGAGCAAAAGTTATTGTGGTTGCTTCGGGAACCATGCCATTGTCACTACCTTCAAGACTAGTTTTGGAGCTAAATAATTGTTATTGTGTTCCATCTCTATGTAAAAATGTAATTTCTGCTTCCTGTTTCCGAGCAGAAGGTTATGACTTTAGATCAATGAACAATGGTTATTCACTATATCTTATAGATATGTTCTATTGTCATATTCCATTGGAGAATGAACTATATGTTTTATACCTTGAAGGATCACATATCTATAATATTAATACGAAAAGGCTATGTCTTAATGATTTGAATCACATGTTTATCTAGTATTGTCGTTTGGGCCATATAAATGAGAGACGCATGGAGAAGCTCCATATAGATGGTCTTCTTGACTCTTTTGACTTTGAATCATTTGAGACATGTGAATCTTGTTTACTTGGCAAGATGACAAAGGCACCTTCCATGGGTCGAAATGAGGGGGCAAATGACTTATTAGAACTCATACATATTGATGTGTGTGGACCAATGAGCTCAATAGCTAGAGGTGGTTTTTAGTACTTCATAACTTTTACCGATGACTTTAGTAGATATGGGTATATCTACTTAATGAGGCATAAGTTTGAGTCCTTTGAAAGGTTCAAAAAATTCCATAATGAAGTACAGAATCATTTAGGAAAGACAATCAAGTTTCTGCGATCAGATCATGGAGAAGAATACTTGAGCCTTGAATATGGTAATCATCTAAAGGATTGTAAAATTGTTCCACAATTGACTCTACCTGGAACACCATAGTGGAATAGGGTGTCCAAGAGTAGAAATCGTACTGTATTAGATATGGTTCGATCAATGATTAGCTAAAGTGAACTTCTATTATCCTTTTAGAGATATACTCTTGAAACAGCCGCTTTCACACTTAGTAGGGTTCCATTAAAGTCAGTTGAAAAGACTCCATGTGAGATATGGATAGGACGTCATACTAATCTATCTTTCCTTAAAATTTAAGGTTGTGAAGCTTATGTAAAGCGTTTACAGTCTGAGAAGCTTACTCCCAAATCTAACGAGTGCCTCGGGAAACCAAAGTATATTATTTCTATAACAGGGAACTCGACAAAGTGTTTGTTGCCCGACATGGTGTATTCTTGGAGAAAGAATTTCTCTCGAGAAGGGTTAGTGGGAGCTCGGTGCATTTCGAAGAAGTTCGAGAAACACCTGAAAGTGTTTCAACTTCCACACAACCACAACAGGATAATCAAGGCGTTCAAGAACCTATTGCACCACGTAGCTCAGAGATGTCATGCCATGCACATGAGAGGTTTATGTTCTCGAACACTCGAGATTGGGATGTATTGTTGCTGCATAATGATGAGCCCAAAACCTATGAAGAAGCGATTGTGGGACTAGATTCTGAGACATAGCTTGGACCCATGAGATCCGAGCTTGAATCCATGTACACCAATTAAGTTTGGAACTTGGTTGATCCAACCGATGGTATAAAAACCATTGAGTGTAAATGGGTTTTCAAGAATAAGATAGACATAGATGGAAATGTTCACATCTATAAAGTGTGATTAGTGGCAAAATGTTTCAAACAAATTCAAGGTGTTGATTATGATGAAACCTTCTCACCCGTCGTAATGGTTAAGTCTATCTGGATCATTCTAACGACTGCTGCATATCTATTCCTATGTCTTCACACTCGAAGGCCTGGGAGTGTCTGCTTAGTTCTAGTGTAGGTCCTAAATAACCCTGAGGTATAAAATGAGCGTACCAGTCAATTTGACCCTGCAATTGACAACATAGCAGGCGTGAGATGTCCTAACGCTATCGGCATCGGCAACAATAGCACATACAAGAATCATGATTCATTAAGATTGATACATGTAACCAGTAAACTCTACCAATCGGTTTCCACAAGATAACCCAATACTAACCAATCTTTATAGTTTGAACTAAACCGATGCAGCATAAAGACAAGTCACCAAGGGTGTAAAAATCTTGACAAATATGATTAACAAAGTAATAGATAACTCATCGGCTAAAACTCTGACAGATGACATCTTAGTCCATCGAACCAGATCTTCCTGTATATGACCTCGCCAACGCCACGGATCGGACCTAACCGAGACAGCGTGCCGTTACCGATTGGCATACAATCTAATCTAAATTGACAAACTAACACATCATTATTGGCAAATACATAGATTTGAAACTATAATGCACAATGAACAAATGACAATCAATGTATTTAACCGATAACTAGCAAACCTATTCTATCTGATTACAGTATCGGACTTAATCGAGAAAGCCATGAATATATGAATCAGTTTAGCAACAGGCTATCCCCGTCAAAGCTAGAGATCGGACTCAACCGATGCAGCCATAGCTCTGGCGGGTAATCACCCTTAAGCTACATACCTAAAAGTTGGCGATGCGTCGAAGGATTTGTTTGACAAGATTGATTGTGTTTGTGATGGCCCTGTGATGAGGACATCACTGCTAAGGATACAACCACACTTGATTACCAAGGGGCAATGACCCGTGCTCGAGTTCGTCAATTAAATTGTCAGGTGAATTTGTTCCTCATTACTCAAACAAGTCCTATATATGGAATACTACTAAGTTCGGGTTATGATTGTATTATACATAGGAACATCGGAGAAGAGACAGTGGATCGTATAGCCGAGTGGACAAGAGGAGATCAAGACTGTCGTCCAGGTACTCGGGAGATGGCATGTTCAGACTGCCGACCATGACGATAGGGAAATCGCCGAGTCCGACTACCAGACCAGTCAGGAGTCGGACTACCAAACCAGTCGGAAGTCAAGACTAGTCGGGAGTTGGACTCCAGATCAATTCGAGTTAGAGTCCTAATAGGTTACCCGAGTCAGTCTTAGGTTTAGGGTTTGTTTTTGAGTCCTACCAGGATACGGCCCACGTTATAGATGGTATCTCACCTTTTGTAACCCTATAAATAGTTAGCCGCCGTCATTGTTAAGACTTGGGTTTTGCTTAGATTATTCTGCCATTGCAGTTTCGCCATCAATCGGTTTATAGAACCCCAAACATTGAGTTTGTCAGATTAATATCAGCAATCCAGATTGCATTTACCTTGTTCTTGCAAAGTTCTTCGATTGTTTGTAGGATCAAAACCTTCATGGTGAGGTTGACTACGTGAGAGCGTGGTTGATAACGACTAGACGTGCGGGTGCAGTGATTGCAAGGTTACGATCGCTGATCGGAAGCCTTAAAGCGTGAACGTCCACTCGTCGCCTCAATCGAACCTATCGAAAGATCGGGCCACTGACCGCATCAAGTGCACATCAAGTGGTATCAGAGTGAAGGTTGCCTATTAGGTACATCAATCTATCCTTGTTTATTTCCATTACCAAGAGTATAGAAAAAGCCGCACAAAAAAATCGTTGTTCTGTCATAGATTAGTTTTCCATTGTCCAAACCCTATTGAGCCTTTCGCAAGTTTAATCTCAGTCTTGCTTTGTTGAGTTTGAGTTTGAGTTTAAGTCTGGTTGCTGGTTTAGAGTCGCGTTCTTGGAGTCTAGTCGGAGTTTTGCTTTGTCGCGAGAGCCTTCCTTGAGAGATCGAGTTCATCTCGGTTTTGGATTGCAACCGCCTTGTGTTATTATCCCGCATCGCAAGCCGTTAGTTAGGTCGCAAACTGCCTTGTGTCAATCGCCCTGCACCGCTAGCCTCCTTGTGATAGCTGAACAGAGAAGAAAAAGTGTAGAAAATTTCTAAATTGTGCATCGTTCAGTAAAACAGCCATAACTATGGCATACGGACTTGGAATCAGGCAAATAAGTACATTCCGGAGATCTACAGAAAAAGTTACATCCAACCGGACCTGCTTTGTCGGGTTTGAGGATTTTATCTTGCCCAAATTTGGCCTAGAAGATTGAGTTTTCCCACGATCAATTTTTGAGATAAAAAAAAGAGAAGAAAAGAAAGATCAAAAAAAAGAAAGAAAGAGCAAGATAGCAACAAAAGTTTTATACAGTGCTGAATTTTCCAACACTTATTCAATTGTGCATGCGTCCCACAAATCCTTTGTATCCTACTCTCGCTCGTTTAGACTATGCCCTAGGGACGAGTCTTGACCAGCGACTGTGATAAGGGATTGGGACCCTTATTCAACTTTGCTAATTCTATTATTAAATTTTGCTATCCTTTGCTACTATATACTATCTTCTAAAATCCACATACTTTCTATCAGTATAGATTGGACCCTTGTAATCACTCCTCGCACTCGTCGGACGTTCCACCTCTCCAGTCGTACCACCTGCTTCAATTGGTAAGAACTTCGTAAGAGCTTGGTAAGACGTTGAGGAGCCATGGTGT
>KE370919.1:694134-721741 GCA_000418225.1 Zizania latifolia
AAATTCGGCCTGAAAGATTGAGTTTTCGCGGTACCAAAGTTCTCAAAGCACGTTGCCAAGTTATATACCGTGCAGTACCGTTCATATCAAGTTTTCAAAGTGTTGTTCCTGAAGTTATTTTATACTCCAGTGTGTTTTGTGGAGTGAGAAGAGAATAAAAAAGAGAGAGAGAGAAAAGAAAAAGGTATATCCGAAAAAGAAGAAAGAGCAAGATAGCAACAAAAGTTTCGTACAGTGCTGAGTTTTCCAACACCTGTTCAATTGTGCATGCGTCCCACAAATCCTTTGTATCCTACTCTCACTCGCTTAGACTAGGCCCTAGGGATGAGTCTCGGCCAGCGACTCTAACATGTGATTGGGACTTTTATTCAACTTTGCTAACTCTGTTATTAAATTTTGCTATCCTTCGCTACTATATACTACCTTCCAAAATCTACATACTTCCTATCAGTATAGATTGGACCCTTGTAATCACACCTCGCACTCATCGGACGTCCCACCTCCCCAGTCGTACCACCTGCTTCAATTGGTAAAAATTGCGTAAGAGCTTGGTAAAACGCTTAGGGAAGAGAGAGAGAGAGAGTTTTCCACCATTCCACAAGAATTGTAGTCGATAGAAATCATACTTTTGTGTTGTTTTCTATCTTCTACTGACAATGTTAGGTGAGGTGAGCGATTTCAAGGATTGTGCTTCAAAGGAGGAGCTCCAGAAGCTTGAAGAGAAGTTAGATGCTATTGTTGGGAGTATTGCTACTCTCACCACCAGCATTCAACAATTGATGATAAATCAACGGCCTCTAGCTCCGGTGTCTGAGGGTGAAGATGATGAAGAGGACACCGAGCACAGTGATGCACGCACCGCAGGACGTGAAGAGCGCCTACGATGATGACGTCAACATAATCATCGAGGACCGGGAGGTAATGATCACCATGAAAACCAGCCATAGGGACGAGGTAATGATGATCCTTTTGCCAAAGTCAAATTCACTATACCTTCCTTTGCTGGTAAGTATGATCCAGAAATATACTTAGATTGGGAAATGACAGTAGAACAGAAATTTAATTCCCATCTAGTTCTAGAAATACATCGGGTTAGACAAGCAACTAGCGAATTCAAGAATTTCGCTATTATCTGGTGGAATGAATTGGTAGAATCTGGATTAGAACCTGATACATGGAATAGGTTGAAACGAGCTATGCGCGGTAGATTTGTTCCTCTATCATACAAACGAGATTTGAGAAAGAAATTACAACGCTTATACCAAGGTAATAAGTCTGTCGAGGAATATTACCAGGAGCTACAAATAGGCATGTTGCATTGTGAGGTAGAAGAAGATGAGGAGGATAAAATGTCTCATTTTTATGGGGGTTTGAGACGAGAAATTCAGGACATAGTTGATTATAAAGAATATAATTCTATTAATAGATCGTTTCATCTTGCTATGTTGGCTGAGAAAGAACTGCAGGGAAGACAGCATATGTCAAAGAATAATTTTAGGAATACGACTACATCGAGACCTTCCATAGGATACACCAAGACTTCGCCGAGCACCGCGTTTTGGTCTGCTACCCCCTCTGCCGATAGGGCGCGTTCAGCAACACCGTCGTCAACCAAACAAGCAACCGAGGTAAGTAAGTCGGTTCAAGCGCCAACACCTGCAAAAAGCTCGTCATCAATTGCTTCTACGGGACGAACAAGGGATATTCAATGTTTCAAATACAAAGGATTAGGACATGTGCAACGAGATTGCCCTAACCAGCGGGTGCTAATTGATACAGAAAATGGTGAGTACACTAGTACAAGTGAAAATGAAAATGAATTAGTACTTACCACTAACCATCCAGGCAATGAAGATGGAGATGACCCGCCTAGCGATCATGAATTGGAACAAATAGGCGCTGCCGACACGAGCAAATATTTGAGTATTGTGACACAATGAGTTTTGAGTGCTCAAATGGAGAAGGCGGAGCAAAACCAACGCCACAACCTATTTCAATCAAGATTCGTTGTCAAAGAAAGAGCGTGCCGTGGTGTCATAGATAGCGAGAGTTGTAGCAACCTTGCTAGCTCCGATCTGGTTGAGAAACTTAACTTGCCCATACAACCGCACCCACATCCTTACTCCATCCAGTGGTTTAATTCTTGCAGTAAGTTGAAGGTAAGTAAAACCGTAAGAATACAATTTTTGGTAGAGAATTACTGTGACAGTGCAAGTTTTGATGTTGTGCCTATGCAAGCATGTTCTTTACTTTTGGGTAGGCCTTGGGAATATGATAAAGATGTTTTGCACCATGGGAGAACTAACACATATACTTTCACCCACAATGGTAAGAAGATGGAATTGATACCAATGACCCCTACTAAAATTTTAAAAGATGATGTAGCACGAACTGAACATGCAAGAAAATTTAGTGAAACGAAATCGGAGAGTCAACAAGTAGCTAAGGATGTTGTTCCATCTAAAAGGGAGAAGAATGAGTCACATGTAAGGAAAGACATAGTTAAATTGAAAGGTGCTTCCATGCTAGCTATTAGATCTGAAATTTCTAAATTAATTAACCATGAACGTGTATGCTATGCTTTGATTTGCAAAGAGGTTTTCTTTACACTTGATGAATTAATGACCTATTTACCTCCTATTATTGCTAAACTTTTACAAGAGTTTTCTGACGTGTTTCCCACTAACGTACCCCCGGGATTGCCACCTGTGAGAGGAATTGAGCATCAGATTGATTTGATTCCGGGAGCAACGTTACCAAACCGTGCACCGTACAGGACCAACCCTGAAGAGACTAAGGAGATTCAGCGACAAGTGCAAGCCCTGCTCGACAAAGGGTACGTACATGAGAGTCTTAGTCCTTGTGCTGTTCCAGTTATTTTGGTACCTAAGAAGGATGGATCATGGAGCATTTGTGTTGACTGTAGAGCCATCAATAATATAACTATTCGGTATCGCCACCCTATTCCTCGATTAGATGACATGCTTGATGAATTAAGTGGCTCTATTGTTTTTTCCAAAGTAGACTTGCGTAGTGGCTACCACCAAATAAGAATAAAATTGGGTGACGAATGGAAGACTGCGTTTAAAACTAAATTTGGTTTGTACGAGTGGTTAGTAATGCCTTTTGGTTTAACTAATGCACCTAGTACATTTATGCGAGTAATGAACGAAGTTTTACGCAATTTTATTGGACGATTTGTGGTAGTATACTTTGATGACATACTAATTTACAGCAAGTCTCTAGGTGAACACAAGGAACATCTACATGCTGTTTTTATTGCTTTGAGAGATGCACGTTTGTATGGTAATCTCGAGAAGTGCACATTCTGTATAGATCGAGTTTCTTTTCTTAGTTATGTAGTGACCCCACAGGGCGTTGAAGTTGATGAGACCAAGATAGAAGCAATCAAGAGTTGGCTAACTCCTAAAACGACTACACAGGTATGGAGTTTTCTAGGATTAGCTGGATTCTACCGACGGTTTGTGAAGGATTTCAGCACGATTGCTGCACCCATGAATGAGCTCACAAAGAAAGACTTTCCCTTCCAATGGCGTCAAGCACATGAAGACGCTTTCAATCTGCTGAAAGAGAAGTTGACTCATGCACCACTGCTCCAACTTCCTGACTTCGGTAAGGTTTTTGAACTCGAGTGTGATGCAAGTGGAATTGGAATTGGAGGAGTGTTGACACAAGAAAGTAAGCCGATCGCATATTTTAGTGAAAAATTGTCAGGAGCTAGTATGAACTATTTACTTATGATAAAGAATTATATGCTTTAGTTCGGACATTAGAAACATAGCAACATTACCTATGGCCCAAGGAGTTTATTATACATTCAGACCATGAATCATTGAAACATATTCGAAGCTAGGCAAATCTGAATAAACGGCATGCTAAATGGGTAGAATTTATTGAATCATTTCCATACATCATTAAGCATAAGAAAGGTAAAGACAATGTAATTGCTGATGCTTTATCTAGATGTTATACCATGTTGTCTCAAATTGACTATAAAATCTTTGGATTAGAAACGATAAAGGATTTATATGCCACTGATCTTGATTTTAAAGAAGCATTTGCACATTGTCGAGAAGGAAGGACTTAGAATAAATACACTCTGAACGATGGGTTATTATATCGTACTAACAAATTGTGTGTTCCGGCAAGCTCTGTTCGTCTTTTGTTTTTGCAGTAAGACAGAAGATATGCTGGCCACTCATTTCTTTTGGCCAAAAATGAGATGAGATGTTGAGCGTTACGTTGCTCGATGCAACACCTACAATAAAGCTAAGTCCTGCCTCAATCCACACGGTCTTTACATGCCCCTACCCGTTCCTAGTGTTCTTTGGGAAGATATTTCTATGGATTTTGTTTTAGGATTACCTCAGACTAAGAAGAGGAGGGATAGTGTATTTGTTGTAGTGGATAGATTTTCAAAGATGGCTCATTTTATTCCTTGTCGTAAGAGCGACGATGCTACAATAGTTGCTGATTTGTTTTTTAGGGAAGTCGTTCATCTTCATGGTGTGCCACGTACAATTATTTCTGATCATGATACGAAGTTTTTAAGTCACTTCTGGAGGACATTATGGCAGAAATTAGGGACGAAACTACTATTTTCGACCACATGTCATCCCCAAACTGATGGTCAAACTGAAGTAGTGAACCGTACATTGTCAACAATGTTGAGAGCAGTTTTAAAGACTAATCTGAAGATGTGGGAAGAGTGTCTACCTCATGTAGAGTTCGCTTACAACAGATCACTACACTCTACCACAAAGATGAGTCCTTTCCAGGTGGTATATGGTTTTAACCCTCATGCGCCTATTGATTTATTACCTTTACCATCTTCTGAGAAAATGAATTTTGATGCTAAAACACGTGCTGAATTTGTACTTAAATTACATCAAACAACTAAAGAACATATAGAACGTATGAATGCAAAGTATCAAATTGCTGGTAATGAAGGTAGAAAAGAAGTTATTTTTGAACCAGGTGATTTGGTATGGTTACATTTACGAAAGGATAGGTTTCCTGATTTGCGTAAATCTAAATTAATGTCTCATGCTGCTAGTTCTTTTAAAGTGCTTGCAAAGATAAATGATAATGCATACAAGATTGAATTGCCTACAGATTATGGTGTGAGCAATATTTTTAATGTCGACGACCTAAAACTCTACCTAGGCGAAGAAATTGACGTTGAGTCGAGGATGACTCCAAATCAAGAAGGGGAGGATGATGAGGACATCACTGCTAAGGATACAACCACACTTGATTACCAAGGGCCGATGACCCGTGCTCGAGTTCGTCAATTAAATTGTCAGGTGAATTCGTTCCTCGTTACTCAAACAAGTCCTTCTATGTATAGAGTACTACTAAGTTCAGGTTATGATTGTATTATACTTAGGAACATCGGAGAAGAGACAATTGATCGTATAGCCGAGTGGACAAGAGGAGATCAAGATTGCCGACCAGGCACTCGGGAGATGGCATGTTTAGACTACCGACCGTGACGATCGGGAAATCGCCGAGTCCGACTACCAGACCAGTCGGGAGTCAGACTACCAAACCAGTTGGAAGTCAAGACCAGTCAGGAGTTGGACTCCAAATCAATTCGAGTTAGAGTCCTAATAGGTTACTCGAGTCAGTCTTAGGTTTAGGGTTTGTTTTCGAGTCCTACTAGGATACGGCCCACGTTATAGATGGTATCTCACCTTTTGTAACCCTATAAATAGTTAGCTGCCGTCATTGTTAAGACTTGGGTTTTGCTTAGATTATTCTACCACTGCAGTTTCACCGTCAATCGGTTTGTAGAACCCCAAACTTCGAGTTCTTCAGATTAATATCAGCAATCCAGATTGCGTTTACCTTGTTCTTGCAAAGTTCTTCAATTGTTTGCAGGATCAAAACCTTCGTGGTGAGGTCGACTACATGAGAGTATGGTTGATAACGACTAGACGTGTGGATGTAGCGATTGCAAGATTACGAGCGCTGATTGGAAGCCTTAAAGCGTGAACGTCCACTCGTCACCTCAATCGAACCTATCGGAAGATCGGGCCACTAATCGCATCAAGTGCACATCACCCTAGGCTTACATATTTATAGCCAAGTTGACACATCATATAGAGATAACGTAGAATCCTAACTAATTTATTTAACTAATCGAAATACTACTAAATGAAGTACCCATCCATGACACGCGCAGCCAGACTTCTCATGTTAAAGCCCATCGGTGGCCCATCGACTCTTTGTCACCTGGATTGCCTAGCCGATGGCATGTCGGTCCAACTTCTAGTGTCAACAATATCATGATTATGAAATATGGCAGATGGATGTCAAAACAGCTTTCCTTAATAGAAATCTGAGTGAGGATGTGTACATGACATAGCCGACTTGTTTTATCGATCCACAATCTGCTGGAAAGGTATGCAAACTGTAGAAATCCATTTATGGATTAAAGCAGGCATCTCGGAGTTGGAATATTCATTTTGATGATGTGATCAAACGGTTTGGTTTCATCAAAAATAAAGAAGAGCACTGTGTTTACAAGAAGGCTAGTGGGAGCGTGCTTGTGCTTCTGATCTTATATGTGGATGACATATTGTTGATCGAAAATGATGTACCTGTACTGGAATCTGCTAAGTCTTCGTTAAAAAATAGTTTTTCTATGAAGGACATAGGAGAAGCAGCATATATTCTGGGTATCAAAATCTACAGAGATAGATCAAGGAGCCTAATTGGATTATGCCAGGAAATGTACATTGACAAGATGTTAAAGAGGTTCAAGATGCAGTATTCTAAGAAAGGTTTCTTGCCAATGTCACATGGTATAAATCTCAGCAAGGCTCAGTGTCCGAGTACACCTAATGAGGAAGATAAGATGAATGGGATTCCATATGCTTTGGCAATTGGATCCATCATGTATGCCATGTTATGCACACGCCTAGATGTCTCGTATGCTTTGAGCATAAGGAGCAGATACCAATCTGATCTAGGTGAGAGTAAATGGATAGCCGTAAAGAACATATTAAAGTACTTAAGAAGGATGAAAGATGTGTTCCTACTTTCTAGAGGTGAGGAAGAGCCGAAAGGTTTGTTTGACAAGATTGATTGTGTTTGTGATGGCCCTAGGCTTACATATTTATAGCCGGGTTGACACATCATCTAGAGATAACGCAGAATCCTAACTAATTTATTTAACTAATCAAAATACTACTAAACGAAGTACCCATCCACGACAAGCACAGCAGAGTTCGCCTATTAAAGCCTATTGGTAGCCCATCGGCTCTTTGTCGCCTAGATTGCCTAGACGATGGCGTGCCGGTCCAACTTTTAGTGTCAACACATGCCCCTCGAGTTCGAAACGTGAAACATCACGTTTTGAAGTCTACTCGAGAGTTGCGCCGCCAGATCACCGAGCATATATAAATCTTTGCTGATAACCTAGCTCGATCACTCCTATCACCCACCAGCTCAGTCTCCATTCTCTTATCATCTTCTTCTTCTTCACTTCTTGCCATGGCATCCGGTGCTCCAATTTCTCCACCGAGCAAGAAGATCAAAACGGATGGTCAAGACGCTCCAGACGACCGTGCATCGGTACATTTCCTCTTATCACCTGACCCCTTGTCCGTTAATCTTCTTGCATCCTTAGTTCAAATTTCTCACACTCCACCTTTGCTTTTGAGCATCAGACTTCTACCATTTCAGTCCCTTGCTTGCCAGACCCCTTTTCTTTTAATCATCCACCTGCTTCAACACAGTCGGTGAGGGTTGATGGCGAACACGACCCGAACCGTTTCATCTGCCTTGGTAATGATGATGATTTAGCAGCTCCCCTCTGGCTGTGAGTGCCTCATCGTCACACTGATGCCTTTAGGTAGCCCGATTGGCATCGCTTGTCAATTTCTATATATTCGTCGGCTCACACCATTTTCTTGTAGGAATCCCAGGCATCGAATATGGCTCTCTCCCCCTGAGACTCCATGCCGAATGACTTGTCGGCCTTGCTTCAGCATCTCTAGTGCCCAATTGGTATCTTCTTCTAGGATGTTGAAGTAGCAAGGTCTCGCCTTCAGCACATGATCGAACGGCTTCCACCAGACCTAGCCGATGCCCTTCTGCAGGTGTACTCTCATGAGTGTCAATTGGCTTACCTCACTGCCTACGCTGGCCTGGCTGACCATGGAATGAAACGTGTCCACCAACAGCGATTCGAGTTGGCCGATGCGAAGATGCAAGAAGTCAATCATCACCTTCAAGTCTTGCTTGGACTCCCTGCTGAAGAGCAAGCATACCTTGATTGGCTCAAGGTGGAGGAAGATCGCCTTCTTCAGGAAATCCCTATCCAAACCGATCAGCTGAGTCAGCTTTGCACCTGTATGGTGAATCGGCAACAATTCCTGCAAGGCATACCGACCAAGATTTCCTTCAAGGAAGCCAAAGTAGCCAGTTTGACCGATGATCGAGCTCAGAAGATGCAACTCCTCTGGCCGACCATCGACAGTGATGATGACGTGACTAGCATCATTGTGTCTTTTGAAAAGGCCCAAGCTGATGCCGTCCTTAATCTACAAAACTTCTTAGATTCTTTGTAACTATTTTACCTGCCATCGGCTCTGTGCCATCCCTCTTTTGTGGATAATGAATGTTAATGAGGAACTCTTATCTTGATGTATTTGTCTTGCCGATGACTAGTCTCTTTACTTTCTGCCGATGACACTTGTATTAGGACTTGAACATTGGTTTCTAATCGGCCTCCTGTTTTACACATATTGGCTTGGCGTAGACGCCTTGCCTTTTGAACATTGGTTCTGCGAAGGTCTTGAAGCCTATCCATCATGCGCTCATCAGCTTTTCAAAGAGGCACGATGCCACACCCTGGAAACTTCAAAAAATTCACAAAATTTTCAAAATTTTCATACTCTCACGCTCCATCTTCTGTTTGCTGTATTCGATCGACTTCTAGCCCATCGGCTCATGGTCACAAGACTTTAACAGGCATGATGCCCCCGAGTCAGTCGTTTGTTGATAAAGTTTGACCATCTCTCATAAATAAGCACGTGTCGGTTGGGGTGCCTCTGTAACGACGCGCCGTATGCCCCCCGAGTTCAGGACGTGGGTGAGGCGTTTTGAACTCTGCCTAGAATATCGCAACCATCGAATCACCGTAACGTTGCCATTGATGATCCAACCGTTGAGATTCTCGCCCTATAAAGCCTGACGCCTGCTCCTTCCTCTACACGCTTTCTGCACCTTCTCCATTCGAAACACCCTTGAGTTTCTTTGCCACCATCAGTCGCACTTCACCACCATTCGTGCCCTCCTTTGCCTTCACCGCCGTTATCACCCCATTGTCACTGTTTAACTCCATCAGCCATGGCCTCCTCATCAATCGTCCCTGAGGTACCCCTCCATATTATGTACCTTTGATTTGTGCCTCCTTGAGCATTCTTTTTACCCCCTTTTTCTCTTTCTTATGTAGAACTTGAGAAAATAGATCTTAATCCCTTTTGCCAAGCATTCCAATCATTTCTTTCTTAGTCCTTATGGGGAAGAAGACCCGTTATACTTGATCAATGCTGAGACCAACCAGATTCTGTTCAAGCAGTCCGACATGCAGCAGAAAGACTGGTCTTCAGCATTTCGTTCTTATGCCAACCCTATTGATGGGTGGCAAGATTGGAGTGTTAGGGTTGCTTCGGCGAAGAGCACGGATTGGGAGTTGAGCGACATCGGCCACTGCATTGGCATTACCATGGCCGAGACTGAATGAAATGACTCCATGCTTGTGACTGCCTGCTATTTCTAGCTAGATACCACCAATACATTTATGTTCGCTCACGGGCCGATGTCTCCAACCCTTCTTGATGTTTTGATGTTGACCGACCTTAATGTCGTAGACCCCATGTGTGAGGTTGACTTTAGGGGGAAGCCGTCGCATGAGCTTGAGGTCAAGAAACTGGGTGGCTGAAACAATTATATGGCCATCTACAACCAGAAGATAGGCCTGGTTAAAGAGAAGGAACATGTTGCTTTTCTGACCATGTGGCTGGAGCGGTTTGTTTTCTGTGGTACCACACTTGGCCCTACCAAGAATTGACAGAACTTGGCTGAGCGCCTTGCCCAAAATGAGCAGCTACTGCTGGGCCTATTGCTACCATGGTCATCTTACCGTCTCTTGCATCTTGTATCGCAGTACCTCCGAGCCAGCATGCCTGTTGTAAATGTCGGTGATCCCTGGTGGTTCATCCAGCTGTGGTTCAACCTATATACTACTCGAGTGACGGAGCACCAGGACCTACTCGGCTATGAGATCGCTGATGTCTTTAGTGAAGAAGATGGCCATACTCGCCGATGTACCTCATTCGGTGAAGCTGTTGCTACTTTTGCTGGGGATGACCTGAAATTAGACCCCTTCGCTTGATGGTTTTGTATTTTTTACTATGGCTTCCCTGATGATAACATCGTCTGGTTCCCCTACGTGGAGGCCGCCAACTTCTCCTATCCTGGTTGATTTTTAGATTCGCTTCCATCGACTTTGATGATACTAGCAGCGCAACGTATCGGGCCATCATTTCTCCGTCTGTCCTGCCGGTTGGATTTTCTGGTGGCCCGGCGAAGCCCTCCTATGAGTTCTATCATCTAAGCGCTTACGCCCACCAGTTTGGTCTGAGTCAATTGCCGATGAGCATCTTCTACATTGGCAAAGTGGAGTTTCCAGGAACTCTATCTTTATCTGAGTATGAGTCTCTTGTTAACATGTCTTCTGACATCCCGTTCAGCGACCTACGGAATTTGTCGCCTAGCTCATCTCAGAGGAAGTCTTCTGTTCACTTCTGGGATGAGCTGAAACTTCAGCTGTTCTCTCAGGGCGTCTCTTCCTACTGTGCCTTAATTAATCCTAATTCTGGCGACGCTGCTGCTGAGGTGCACCCTTATTCTTTCTTGCATCTCTTGACACTTTCTGGCAGCCTCATCTATAACTCCTCTTTATACTTTGTTTAGGATAAAGGCGAGGCAGCGCCTATTGTCAGCAACAGTGGCAGGCCAATTACGTACATGGCATCCTCGTCGACCCCACACTTGGAAAAGGGTGCACCGGCACCGTCGGCCATCGGAGGTGCTAACCTTGTGTTGCCCTGGGCTTCTAGTCCCATTTGCCAAAAGTGACCTATGGCACCGACGACCATCAGGATCCCTGTTAAGAAGAAGAAAGCTTCTGCTGCTCTTCCTTCGGTCCCTCCAATCGCTGCTGCTTATGCTGCTTCTGTGAGAGTTTTCATCATACCATCAAGTCTTTTGTCTGAATCCTGTGTGCTTACTGTGTTGTTTGCTTCTTGTTTCAGTCTGGGACGGCCGATCTCCCGGATATTCCTTTGGTCATTGCTGAAGCATCGGCTGCTCTTGCTCGGACGGCATCCCCTCCGCTAGTCTCCGACGATCCTCCTATTGTTTCGTCGGCTGTTGGTTTGGTGGTAGATTCTTCTAATGTTGTCATCACCGATGATTAAGGGCCGATGCTAGCTTCGACAGCCATTGTTGATGCTGACCTGCCAGAGGAGGACGTTACTACTGGTGAACTTGCTCCCTCGGGTACTGCTGATCCAGCCGCTATGGTTGTCCTCCCTGAGGTATGACAATGACCCCTTTTATTGGTATTTACGCCGCTATTCTCCTCCTTATCTTCCTCTGTTTAGCTATAGTCCTTTGCCGACTTCTTCTCTTTTGACATCGGTGAAATTATGGCTGAGGATGAGGTGGCTCAGTCCGGGACTTCTGCCGTGGATCCGGTATCTTTAGATGCCCGATCCGCATTGCTTGAGGTCTTGCACCTGCTCCAAGGGCTGGCCGATGTTCTGGTAGCTGACTCAGGACCTATTCGGGCGTGACTTGCCGAGGTCTCGAATGTACTTCCTTGGGACCATATGGAGGCCGTGACCCCGGGGACTTATCTTGAAGCCCATCGGCTCTGGTTTGAGCGTCTAGAGGGGCAAATCGCAGCTCGTGCTTAGCACCATGCGCAGCTACAGGTTATCCAAAATTACTGAATCGTCCTTGAAGAGAAAAAGGCTGCTCTCAATGCCTTAGCTACCGAACCTACCGATGTTGAGGGCCAAATTACTCGGCTTCTTACCGAGGAAGCCGAGCTATCTTCTCGCCTGACGGTTGTTCACTCACGCATCGCCTCCCTCTGTGAGCGTCTGTCAGCCATCCCTGAGAAGCTTGAAGCAGATCGGTAGGAGTTTGATACCATAGATAAGGAGGTCCTTCGTCGTCTTCGTGCCTCAAAATCTATTGCTGGGAGTGACGATGAGGATCGTCGAGAATTGGCCGCCATTCTTGGACCCCAAGATCGTGCTGTAGCCGCCCTGAAAACTTTTCTTGTTGTGGATGATAACTAAACATTGGCCCTTTTATATTTTTGCTTATAATGCTTTGCTTTATTCTTCTCTGCGATGCTTGTTGTTTCTGGTTGATCATGTGCTAAAGGCGATACCCTCGGTATTGGCTATAAGTTGTGACTAAAGGCGATGCCTATGGCATCGGCTATTTTATTTTGCTAAAGGCGATACTCCTGGTATCGGCTAGCTGAATGTCATGTTTGCGTGTATCGGCTAATGGCCGATTATGTCTCGATCCAGACGCTCGGGTGATATTTCTTCAAGTACCTCTCGTTTAGCGCCTTCACGAATTCTTCCCCTTCTAACATCTTCAAAATGTAAGCATTTCCTGGTACGACTTGGCTTATCTGATAGGGACCTTCCCAATTAGGGGACCATTTGCTGAAACGATTATCTTTAGTCCCAATCGACAACATGAGTCTCCATACTAAGTCATTTTCTTTGAACGTCTTGGTTGATACCTTCTTATAGTAATGCCTTGCCACCCTTGCTTTATTCTCTTCTATCTTTCTTAGTGCGTTAAGCCGATTTTACGCCAAGTCTTCTAATTCGTCTATCATTAACCCGTAGTAGTCATCGGCCATTAGCTCGTTTTGAAGAGCAAGACGTCTGGAGCCGATATTTGTTTTCTATGGCAGGACGGCTTCATGCCCACAGACTAGTTGATAAGGTGGCACTTGAGTTGACCCATAGCAAGCCATCTGGTATGCCCATAGAGCATCGGCTAGCATTGCGTGCCACTTTTTAGGCTGTTTTGCTATCTTGCTCTTGATCAACTTTATCAGACTTTTGTTTGAGGCTTCAGTTTGTCCGTTTGCTTGTGCGTAGTATGGCGATAAATTGAGCAACTTAATTCCCATACCGATTGCAAACTATTGAAATTCCTCTGACATAAATACTGATCCATGATTGGTTGTAATCGTTTGTGGGATACCGAACCTGTAAATAATGTTTCTTGATGAACTCTATGATTTCTTGGGCAGTTACCTTTTTTAGAGGAATCGCCTCTACCTATTTTGTGAAATAATCGGTGGCTGTTAGTATAAACATATGTCCCTTGTTAGATAATGGGTAAATTTGGCCGATCATATCTATTCCCCAACCTCTAAATGTCTAAGGCTTGATAATCGGGTTCATGACCGATGCAGGAGCTCATTGTACGTTTCTAAACTTCTGGCAATCTTCACACCCTATATAATATTTGAAACGATCTTCTAGCATCGATGGCCAGAAATAACTAGTGCGACGCAGCAACCACTTCATCTTGTGGGCCGATTGATGAGTTCCACATACTCCTTCATGTACCTCACACATCACAACCTTGGTCTCCTCCAAATTTAGGCACCTTAATAAGACCCTATCAATCGTCCGATAGTATAGTACTTTATGTAGCAATACATACTTTAAAGCTTTATAACGTAACTTTCTTGGGCCGATTATGATGGGTTTCGGAGATAACTTACTATTTTGGCACTCCAATCTTCACCATCGATATCGGCAATTTCTGCTTCGACTATTCTAGTGTCAACACATGCCCCCCGAGGCGATATGATTTCTAGCCCAATTCCGCATTCAGGCCTGCAAACTGATTCATCGAAGAACAAAGTACATGTTATCGGTTCCACATAGTCGGCTTCTTTATCAATATGCTGTACAATAAAATCAGCGATGGCTTGGCCCTTGACTGCTTTGGCTAACTCATATTGTAGGTCAAATTATGTCAATGCAAATAACCATTTGCCAATCCTCCCCTTTAAAATTAGAGCCGATAGCATGTACTTGATAACATCGGTTTTGCATACGATCAGTCATTGCACCGATAGTATATAATGCCTTAATTTAGTGCACGAAAAGTATAGGCACAAGCATAACTTTTTGACCATGGGGTACCTTGTTTCAGCATCTAGCAATCGTCGGCTTAGGTAAAACATAACGCGCTCTTTTGCTTCTACTTCTTGAATTAATACCAACTCGATGCATATGTCATCAGTCGATAAGTATAACTTGTAAGGTCTATCGGGCCGTGGTGGAATTAATACCGGAGGAGTACTTGAATATCTCTTTATCTCATCGAATGTTTTCTGATGTTTATCGGTCCAGACAAACTCTTCTCCCTCTTTTAATATCAACAAAGGCGTGAATGGTTCTAGTCATCCCGATAAGTTTGATATGAATCGGTGGACAAAATTAATTTTGCCAATAAGCGACTGTAATTTTGTCTTGTTCTCCGATGGTACTGTATTCTCGATAGCTTGGATAATGTTCTAAATAATTTCAATCCCTCTCTCTTGTACCATAAAACCCACAAACTTTTCAGCCGATATGCTGAAGGCGCATTTTTTGGGATTCATGCGAAGGCCATATTTCTTTGCCCTTTCCAAAACTCTCCTCAAATCGGCTAAATGTCCTTCATCATTTTGAGACTTTACGACCACATCATCAATATAAATTTCTACCAAAGAGCCGATTAAATCATGAAATATATAATTCATTGTTCTTTGATATGTTGCCCCGGCGTTCCTTAGGCCGAAAGTCATAACAACCCATTTAAACAAGCTGATAGCTCTAGGACACCAGAATGTGGTCTTTAGGATATCTTGTTCTGCCATGAATATTTGATTATACCCGGCATTTCCGTCCAAAAAACTAATAATCTTATGTCCTGAGGCTGCATCGAGTAATAGATCTGCTATCAGTATTAGGTATTTGTCCTTGGGTGTAGCTTTATTCAAATCTCTGAAGTCCACGCATACCCTCAACTGACCACTCTTTTTCTATACCAGGACTATATTTGATACCCATTTCGCGTATCGGCATGGCCTTGTAAAATTTGCTTCGTATAACCTCGTGATTTTTGCCTTTATATGTGGATACATTTGGCGTTTAAACCTTCTTTGACCTTGCTTTACTGGCCGAAACACTTTCTTTACTGGGAGCCGATGTTCCACAATCGATCGGTTTAATCCAGGCATCTCATGATATTCCTAAGCAAAACAATCCCGAAAGTCTTTAAGTAAATTAACCAAATTTTCTTTTATGGAAGAAGGCAATTTGGCACTGATGTACGTCGGCCTTGGCCTATCTCCAGGCCCGATATCTACCTCCTCTAATTCATCGACCGACGTGAATCCTTTTTTGAGCTTACCTTCCTCATCATCTATCTCACTAGACATGGATCTTGGCCCAGAATCATTTCGTTGATCGGCTGGAGGCCAATATCCGATACCCTTAAAAAATCCTCCTCCCATACTCATCTAGAAAGGCAATCCATGTTCTCAAAATCGGGTACATCGGCTGAGGCTACGGTCACAGATCTATCAGCTTGAATGACTTCAACTTGATCGCCTTGCCACTGTAGTAAATTCTGGTGTATCGTGGAAGGAACATAGCAATTAGGGTGAATCCAGTCCCTTCATAGCAAGAGGCTGTACGAACCTTTACCATCAATAACGAAAAACATAGTTGGCATAGTTTTACTTCTAACCGTGAGTTCAACATTCAAGGCTCCTTTGGCGTCTGATAAGTTGCCGCCAAAATCATTTAACACCATGTTGATCTTTATCAGATCCTCGTTCTCTTTCCCAAGCTTGTGAAACGTGGAGTAAGGCATGATGTTAATGGAAGCTCCTTCATCAACCAACATCCTTCACAACGGCTTTCCATCTACGTGCCCTTTGATATACAAAGGTTTCAAATGCCGATGCTCGTCACCTTCCGGCTTTTCAAATGTTGCTTGCTATGGTTGTAGCAATAGTTGCGTAGCCAATTGCTCCTGTTCTTCTTCACTGTCCGATGCAGGCACCCTATATTCTACTGGTAATATAAAAACCATGTTTACCTCCATCGATTTGTCTTCTGTATCGGCTTTCTTTTTTGGGCGCCACTTTTTTCTCACCCAACATTTGCTTTGCTGATACTCCTCATATTCGCCTGTTAATTGCTTCCGATGCCTCTGTCGTTGGAGCCTTCTTTTCTGACCCCCCGTAAATCCTTTCGGTCACCATCGGGGCCTTTGCACAGGGTTTTGATCCCCTTGCCACCTATTTTCAATTCAAACGCATCGATTGTCTAAGGTTTCTTGCTCAGGTGACCCAGACGGTCCTTCACAGGTGTCCTTCTTTTTGGAGACCGATCCTCGGAACTAGTATCACTCTGATTATTCTTTTTAGCATATTCTAGACAATCCTTTATTGATGTGAACCTCATATCATTTTCCCAGCAAAAACGAAAGAATGCACACTCCCAGTGAGGATTGACTTTTTCCTTACGCCCATATGGTATGGCTTGTTGTTCTCTTTCATAGCGCCGATGAGTCTCAACATGACGCCTCAAAGTATGGTTTCTATCGGCGTGAAAGCTGGGTGAAGCGATGTGAACCATGTTCATTGGGAAGGGACTTCTGTCTATCTTCATCGGCTTTGCTGCTTCATCAAATTTTATTCTCCCTTATTCAACGGCGGACTAGATTTGCTGACGAAAAACCTTACACTCATTTGTGCTATGGGACCCGGTGTTATGCCACTTACAATACTTTCTTTTCTTTAATTCTTCCGCCAATGGAATCACATGATTCGGCGGGAGCTGAATTTGCTTTTCCTTTAGACGCAAGTAAAAGATTTTTGTTCATCTTGCTTATATCAAAATCGTACCTCTGCTCCTTCTCGGTGACTTTGACCCATTGGGCAAGTTATCGTCTTTTTCAACCTGGCCCATTCAGCCAAGGCAACATCACTGTCAGAGTTCTCCTACTCTGAGTCTGAGGGATAAAATTGTACTTGTGCCACTCACTTCTATGTCTTTTCTTTACGTATTTCTTGGAATCGGCTTTCATGAGCCGATACTCTTTGTGCCAGATGTGACAGGCTGTCAAACTTTTGAGATGAAAATCTTTCCCTGATCGGTGGTAAAAGGCCTTGAAATGCTAGTTCGGCCAATTAAGCATCGGTCAGGCTAAGACTGTAGCATCGGCTTCTTACATCATTGAACCGTTGAATGTAATCTGGATAGATTCATCCATGCGCTGCTTTAAGGTTGTCGGGTCTGTCAACTTCATTTCCTAGATCTCGGCGAAGAAATATTTGTAAAATTTCTTCTCTAAATCAGCCCATCCCTTGATCGAATTTGGCGGTAATAAGGAAAACTAAGAGAAGGCCGATCCAGATAGAGACAGTGGAAAAAACTTAACTCTAAGAGCTTCTTCAGCCGATGCCTCTCCACACTATGTGAGGAAACGGCTGATGTGTTCGACTGTTGATGTACTATCTTGGCCAAAGAACTTTGAGAAATCTAGAACCCTGTATCTATTTGGTAATGGCATTGTATCAAACCAATCTGGGTATGGATGCCGATACATATAACTTTGTTCTTTCGGCTAGATCCCAAATTGGTCCCTCATAATTTATGCAACCTTGAAGGAGAAGTCGTCTTCTTTTGATGCCGAATACTGTGGCACCAGTGTTGCTGCTCTTTGAGGCTGATAACTGCTTTGGGGCATCATTCCTTCAAAATTCACCTGCTGACGTGGAGGGCCATAATAAGCCGTGTAGTGATACCCCGACGGAGGTGTACTCGCTAGAGGCTAATATGCCTGAGGTACTGTACCAGTCATCATTGGGGCAGGTGGTATCAAATCTGGTACCGTGTTACGCTCCAATCCATATGTCGCCGATGGAGGAATAGCAGTCATCAGCGGAGGAATGGCTGTCATCGGCTAGGATGTTCTCAAAGCCATGGGTCTGTTCTGCTTTTACATTGCAGTAACTCTTAGGGATCATAACTTTTGATTGGGAACTCGGATTTGAGTGAAATCTCCCGATAATGTTTCGTATTGAAGTCTAGTGTATTGTGTTAAAAGTTTAGATCAATCCGAGTTACGGTTTTAAAGTTACGCTTGTTTTACCGTAGCTTGGTCAGCCTGTTTTCAGCTCTCGGGAGCGCTCTCGGGAAATTTCCTGAGTCCTCGGGAATTTTAGTTTGGCTAGGGATTTTACTGATTGGTTGGAAATTAGTTTTATGATTTTGTTTTTGGGGTTGTTTCTGTGGTACTGCAACCATTCACCCCCCTCTGGTTACCGTGGTTAGTGCATTTTGATCTTACACGATCTGATCGTAGGAACTTTATTGTCTTTACTAAATGATTTTGTACTTCATTCTAAAAATAAACAATCTACTTATTACAGAGGTGGCATTGGAACTCGAAACATTAATGACAATCATATATAACTCATAATCAAATCTTTATTAACGCAGCGGTGACTCCACTCCACAGGCAGACTTGACTAGGCCTAGCTCAAAAGGCACCATCTTTATCTTCGCTGACGAACTCCTCTTCTGATGGTTAGGGAATGCAAGGGTGAGTATTTTGAATACTCAGCAAGCCATCCAAGCGGAACAGTTATAATGCATAGGAAATACAAAAGATGACATAATATGACTCATTTGCATAAAATAGCATTAAGGAGAGACATAATTTAAAGAGTAGTTCTAATTAAGTTGGAACCTTAAAAACAGTATTATCCAATTACTGAATAACTCTGGCCCAGAGCTAACCAGGTTAAACAAAAAGTAACATCAAGTTAATTAAGTAACAGTGGGACTAATCACGAGTGACATTGCATTGCCGCCCTTGACCGTGGATATAGCGATTCGAATAGTTTTACTCTTATCAGAGGTGCACAACTTTACAAAAAGGCATAGCCCTACAATATGTCACCATGCGCCTTAATACCACCATGGTACCTTGGAAAAGAGCTATGATAAGACTGTTCACCTAGATCCTCCAAGCTTCACACCCCAGGTTACCATATACCCAATACCCCCTGACGGTCCCCATCCGTATAGCAAAGACTTCAAAGAGTGTAGGGCTATCGGCCGTCTCGATGCTCCTCCTAGGATCTCTAGGCTTCAGGTCAAACCATTACTCACGTTGGCTTGTGGTGAGTGTGGATATACAGTGCAAAAGTGGCCCATAAACTGATCTTTAAAGTGTCATGAGTACGACTAACAGAACCACAGACCGTGTATTCACAACCACCTTAGTCAAGTTTTAGTGACATTTAATTCATGAACCAGTTCACTAATGAACAAGTACCTTATAAGCCAACATTAATATGTAAGTGGTATTAATGAGCATGATGAATGTGATACTAGTTTCTAAGCAGGGCTAAGCAATCCTAAGTGGCCAGAAAAATCATAATAAGGATTCATACTAGTCAAGTTTAATAGTCCTTAGGTGAACAAGGAATAGGTACATAACAACAAGAGGCAATACAAGCTGGTTTATATCCCAATCCTAATATCATTCTAAAATAAAATACAATTTTGAATAAATAGTAGCTTGAAAGCATGGGTTCAACATGATCAAATGCAGGACTTGAACAACTTGTTTAGCTGAACGGGGATGAAAATGGGTGCTTCCTCGACGTACACTAGCTATTCCGACACTTCAGAGACTAAACAACAGTACAACAAAGCAATAATAAATTAAAACAGTACAATAAACCAAACATTCTATGTGAACATATTTTTAATGGGTAGAGCTCAATTTTAGACAAATTCTGCAGTTTGAATGGTTAAATTTGGAGTTCGCATGAATTAGATGTGATCTTTAAAGTTTAAACACTATTCTGTAATTTCCTGAAATTAAAAAGGATTTATGATGCAAGACAGAATTATTTTCTAAAGAAAAACCATATTAATGATGTCAGCAGGGGCGAACACGCGCGTGAACCGGGTGTGCCACGTAGCACACACATGGCGACGATGGCAGACATTGTGGCGATGCGGCAGCCACGCGGCGGCCACATCAGTGCGCATGTGGGGGCAGCGGCGGCGGCGCATGGGGACCAATGGCGATGACGGGCAGAATGGGATTTAGGGACTACGGCGGACTCACCGGCGCAAACTACGATGAGCAGCGGTGACGGGATCGACCGACAGCGAGGTTCAGGCAGCGAGGCTCTCTGGTTGATGGTGGCGGGGCAGCTCCGATGGTCGGCGGCGATGGCAGAGGCAAGGCCAAGGACCGAGGATGACAGCGAAGCGAACGGCGGCGACGGCGAGGTCCGATGACCACATGATCGGCGGGGAACAGCGACCGGAGGCAGTGGCGAGCAGTGGAGCAGCGGGCGCGCGTGGGGATGGCAGAGGAGGTGGCTAGGGCAGTGGCTAGGGTTTTGAAACGGTGGACGAGGCCTCAGGGACGCTTTTTATAGCGGGCAACGGGGGAATCCGATGCGGAGGCAGCGACACGGCAAAGTCGAATGCGGTCGGTGGCAGGGGATGTGGCTATGGCGGTTGCGGGCATGAGCTGGGCCCAATTCCTTGGTAGAAAAGGCCGATGAGGCACGGCGGAGCGAATGGTGGGCTCAAATTGGGCCCATGGGCTCGACGGCGGCGGCGCTCGAGCATGGGTGAAGCGGGCGGGAGGTTGGGGATGACTGGTAGGGCGCACCTGTCAGCGACTGCGCGAGGGAGTGGACCTACATGAGCGGCTGGGCTGGCACGGCATGGCTGTTGGGCCGGACCGGGGGTGCGCGTGAGATGGGCTAACCGAATGCCAGCCCAAGAGGGAGGGAGTTAGTTTTTAATCAAAAATTCAATTTTTCAATTTTTTTCTTTAGAAAAGGTTCCAAAAATTCAGAAAAATATATTTTTTAGCTCAGAAAAATTCCAGAAAAATCCTTTACATTTTTAGAGACATTTGCAAAAAATTTCAGCAACATTTTACTTGCAAAAATTTCTTCCCCAAATTTTAATACTCAAAAATCCTTTCTTTTTCTTTAGGAAAAAAATCCATTTTCATTTCTTTTACTAAAAATTCCTTTCCCTTTTATTTTATTCACAGCTTTTATTACTTTTATATTTTAAAAATTTCAGGCTATGACAAACCTACCCCCTTAAACAGAATCTTGACCTCGAGATTCAGAGGCGCCTAGAAAAAGATGCGGGTGGTTGGCTCTCAATTCATCTTCACGCACCCAAGTAGCTTCCTCCTCAGAATGATTGCTCCACTGAACTTTGCAAAACTTTACAACCTTATTCTGGGTCCTTCTTTTGCTGACTTCAAGAATACGAATAGGCTTTTCCACGTATGTTAAATCTTCTTGAAGTTCTATCTGCTCGACATACGTGACTTCAGAGGGGACACGCAGACACTTCTTCAACTGGGACAGATGGAACACTTTGTGGATATTTGCCATGCATGGGGGTAACTCCAACTCATATTCGACTTCTCCTCTTCGACTTGTTATCCGGTATGGTCCCACAAAACATGGTGTCAACTTTCCTTTGGTCTGAAAACATTGAAATCCACGAAAGGGGGTAACCCTGAGGTATACAATATCTCCTTCAAAACTAAGGTCTCGACGACGGTTGTCAGCATAACTCTTTTGCCTAGATTGAGCAACCTTCAAATGATCTTGAATGATTTTTACCTTTCTTTCAGCTTCTCTTATGATATCCATGCCGATACTTGGTTCACACCGACCTGATCCCAAAACAACGGTGTTCTGCACTTCCTCCCGTACAGGTCTTCAAACGAGAGACATCTGAAGAATAGCTTGATAACTGTTATTATAAGAAAATTCAACATAGGGCAGGTTCTTATCCCACGATCCTCCAAAATCTAGAGCATAGGCTCTCAACATATCCTCTAGAATATGGTTTACTCTTTCTGTCTGACAATCTGTTTTGGGGTGATAAGCTGTACTGAAGTTTAGACGAGTACCGAATTCTTCTTGCAGCTTCTGTCAAAACTTAGAAGTAAACTGACTTCCTCTATCTGACACTATCCTTTTGGGAACTCCATGCAGACAGACGATCCTAGCCATGTATAGCCCCACCAACTGACTATTGCGATAGATTGTCTTGAATAGTAAAAAGTGAGCCACCTTCGTTAATCGATCAACAATAACCCAAATTAAATTATACCCTGAGGTTGTTCTTGACAATCAAGTGATAAAGTACATTCTAACTTCTTCCCACTTCCATTCAGGCACTCTCAAAGGTTGGAGTAATCCTGTAGGTCTTTGATGTTCTGCTTTTACTCTCTGGCACACATTACATAGTGCTACATAATCTGCTATCTCACGATGCATACTAGGTCACCAAAACTTCTCTCGAAGATCTTGATACATCTTAGTACTCCTAGGATGAATAGAGTATTGGGTCTCATGGGCTTCATGAAGTATGAGATCCTTCAACTCCTTATTAGACACACAGATATGACTTCCATGCCACAAAGTACCTTGCTCATCCACAACGGACTCACGAGCTTTTCCTTCCTTTATGCTTTCTTTAACTTCAAGGATATAAGGATCATTCACTTGAGCTTCATGGATTTGATCTAGCAGTGAAGGTTGGACTTCTATGGCTACTAAAAATCCACTTGGAATAACATTCAAACTCAACTTTTAAACTCTTGTAGCAATTCCAACGATACTTCCTCAACTGAAACAGTATTCCCATAGGTCTTGCGACTAAGGGCATCGGCTAACACATTAGTTTTACCAGGATGATACTGAATATTGACATCATAATCCTTGACTAACTCAAGCCATCTTCTTTATCGAAGGTTCAAATCTGGTTGGGTGAAGATATACTTCAAACTCTTATGGTCTGTGAAGACTTCTATACGATTTCCAATGAGGTAATGATGCCAAATCTTTAGAGCATGGACCACTACGGCCATTTCTAAATCATGGGTCAGGTAATTTAACTCATGAGGTCTTAACTACCGAGAAGCATAGGCAACTACCCTTCCTCCTTGCATCAACACACATCCTAAACCTTGACGAGATGCATCACAATATACTAGAAAATCTCCCTTAGGATCTGACAGAATTAGCACTAGGGCTGCTACCAATCTCTTTTTCAACCCTATGAAACTCTCTTCACACTCAGGTGTCCAAACAAATTTCTCATCCTTCTGGAGCAACTTGGTCATAGGCTTAGCTATCTTGTAGAAATTCTCAATGAACCGACGGTAATAACTCGCAAGTCCAAGGAAACTCCACATCTCAGTAGTGTTCTAGGGTTGCACTCAATCAGTAATGGCTTTGATTGTGCTTGGATCGATGGCAACTCCGGTAGAAGAGATAATATGATCCAAAAACTTTACTTCCTTCAACCAAAACTCACACTTAACTTAGCATACAACTGATATTCTCTCAACTTCTGTAGTGCCAGGTGTAAATACGCTGCATGATCTTCCTCTGTTTTGGAATAAATAAGAATATCATCAATGAACACCACCACAAACTTATCCAGATATTTCATAAACACACTGTTCATCAGGTTCATCAAGAAAACAGGAGAATTAGTCACTCCAAATGACATTACCAGATACTCGAACAATCCATAACGGGTTGTAAAAGCTATCTTGGATATATCTTCTTCTCTAATTCTCAACTGATGGTACCCTGACCAAAGATCTATCTTGGAGAAAACTGAGGCTCCTTAAAGCTGATCAAACAAATCATCAATGCACGAAAAAGGGTACTTATTCATGATTGTGACTTCATTCAAAGCTCTATAATCCACACACATTCTCTTGGTCTTGTCCTTCTCTACGAAGACAACTAGGGCTGCCCAAGGCGAAATACTTGGACAAATGTATCTTTTCTCCAACAATTCCTTCACTTGCTTCTTCAATTCAGCTAACTCATTCAGGCCATCCGATACGGTCTCTTATGAATTGAGTTGTACCGAAAACTAGATCAATTCTGAACTCAATATCTCTTTTGGGTGGCATACCCAGCAACTCTTCTGAAAAAACATTTGGATACTCTTGCACCACAGGTATTTCTTCAATCTTGACCTCATTCAACATGATCTTCAAACCAGATGGGTTCGGGTTGTGAAAAGTGATGGTTTAACCAAGGTGATTGGTTATGGTGACTTCTCTAGTCGCACACTTAATCTCACCCTCATGCTTCACTAACCAATCTATTCCCAAAATATCATCTAAGTCCTTGAATTCTATTAAGATGAGGTTGGCTAGAAAAGGGACATCAAGGATCTCGATGGTTACCAGAGGACTAAAAAGAGAGGAAGGCATCTGGTGACCAGGGGTACAGATCACTAACGAATGGGGAAGGTGTCATGCCCGGAAATTTTATTCTGAATGAAATGTACATTGATTCATATACTAGGAAAAGACATGGTATACATTAAAAAATTGGATTATAGATCACCGAAGAAATGTTAATTACAATAGTAATTACAAAGACATTTTTAGCCTTACACACAAAGATAAGCGATAATAGCAGAAAACCAAGCGTAGCCTACGACACCATCTTCACAGGCTCTTGATTGCGAACCAGCCAAACATTTGAAACCAAACTTCGTCCTTCTTTGCTATCAACTGGAGAGGTAAAACAAGGCTGAGTACTTTCATACTCAACAAGCCACACGAAAGTAATGCATATAATGCAAAGGTATAACAAAGGAGGCATAATAGGGTTCATTTGCATAAAGCTAATTTTGAGGTAAAACATTGATAAAACAGTTATGAGCATCAAAAATTAAACTGAACTGTAATCAAGATTCAATACAGGCAGTGCACGAACACTAGCCTGGCAGGTTACCTCCACCTACAGGATCCTTAGATCCTAACCAACCATTATTTGCAGAATTAATGTGAAGAGTGATTCTAACCATGAAAACATCACTTTGCCTGCCCATGACCGCGGGCTCAGCTATTTGAATAGATTTAACTCTGATCAGAGGTGTACTTCTTTACCCACAAGGCATGATCTTGGTTAATGCCGAGATACCACCACAGTACTCTGATACAATCCCATGCCAAGGCCCTTTGTATACCGTACCAACATACAAACATCTGCTAAGGTTTTGCTTCCCGTATGGCCAACCCTAGTCAAGTAAGCCCTCTCTTCGCCAAGTGACACTAGGCCTGGGGGTGCGACTCACCATGAACCGCCACCCTTCACACGAATGGTGCCGTATGCAGGTACAAGTAATACTCCAAGCCAGGCCCTACCCATTAGACTTGTGGTAGTACAAAAGTGCATTGCAACAGTAGTCACGGACCGGTCGTTAATCACCATGGGTGCAACGTCTAATACAGTAGCAAGCACCCACGACGAGCCCTTTATAATATTTTAGTTGGTCAAATTTTAATCCAAACCCCTAACAGTAGAAACCCTACCATAGGGTACAAATTAATCATCATAAATGATATAACAATTGCCATTAAAGATGTAAACAATTATCCCATTTGTAAATACTAGTTAAACTAAACATTGCTAAGCAGTTTATCCTATGCCGGCCAACTCTACCCTCATTAAGGTATGAGCCGATCCAATAATTTGCCTAGGTTGACAAGGAGCAAGATAACAATTAACCAGGGCCATAACAATAATCAGTAGGTACATAACTAAGCAAAGATGTAGTAATATGACATACTTCTAGTAAGCATGCATTAAGCAGAAACAAATAATTTTAAACACTTGGGATCAATATGTTCAAGGTGTGCAACTTGCCTTGCGCTTCGGGTTGGTCTTGCGGATCTCTTGGAGTCCTTCAGAATCCTTCACTGCAGCGAATTCTATGCGGGCACACAAAACAATAAAAAAACACTATGTAAAACCAAATAAACAATACAACAAATTATGTTATTAATTAGAGGGTTAATTAAGGAGAATGAGGGAGTTTGAACGGGGAGGATCAGAGTTTAAATGGAAAAGATATTAGTTTTGGAAGTTTATGCTTTCACATGAAATGATAGAATTCTTAAAAGAAAAGAAATAACCACAAGATTATTCTTTCGGATTAAACGAGACGATCGATAAGCGATCGAACATGTTCGCTTAGAGAGATTGGAACAGAACTATTGAACTTGAGTTAAGCCAAGGATATGTTGACTAAGTCGTGATCGGTGAACAACACTTTCATTCGACCAACGAATGAAAGATTAGCCGAACACGACGAACGACCAAAAACAAAAGAGTATGAATGAACTTAATCGAATGACTGGGATAGGTTGTGGCCATTGAAGAATCTGGCTCATTCAACTTTGGGTAAAAAGATGATCAACTAATGGTATGCACCAAGGTTAAATTGGTTGAACCTTAGTGACCACATTAAAAGGTTTAAATTGGATCAACGTGATCTGATGACGAACGGCGATGAACAATGACGAATGATCGACGATTGACGATGACCATCAACAAACATCATAAATCCGACTACCAGATGTCAAGCAAATAACGACCGACGGATTGGATCAAAGGAAAGGGAGCAAGGCAGCATTCAACCATGATGAACGGTGACGATTAGGAACTCTGGTTCGGAAAACAGAATGATGACAACGATGCCTCGCGATAACTACGACCCCCGGGATGGAACGAAGTGGAACGAGGGGAGCACTGCGTGTTCTAGGAATAGAGGGTTCCATTTTCACGATTTGACGGATACAAAAAGAACTATTACATGGATTAGATCCGATGAATAACATGACGATAATCATGGAATAACATCGGTAAACGATAATCAACAATACTACATGACGGATCGGAATGGAAGAACTACGATACGATAAACGAAATAGAGTTACAACAAAGATTATGGTACGACAAAACAATAACCTATTGCATGGATCAGATCCAATGAACGATAAAATGATATAATGAAATAGAACGATGAACAAGGCTATGATACAACATAATTTCAGGAAAATAAAGAGAAGGTGAGGGATTCTCACAGCGGGGCGAAGGGACAACAATGCAGCGGCGAGATCGGCTGAAGAACAGTAGCCGACGATGAAGACCAAGCAGAAAAAGGAGCAGCGAGCTCTCTGCTATTCTATTTCTTCCTGCACTTTTCTCTTCCCTGATTGTTTCTCAGGAACAGGGCTGGCACGGGAAGCAGCAGGAAGGGCACAGGAATGCTAGGGAGAGGAGCTGAGGCAGCATTGGACCAAGCCGGGCGGTGCACGGTGACCAGGGGCCGGTGGGGAGGAGATGGGCGGCACTGGGGTGCGCAGGCAGGGGGCTGGGCGCAAGCGGCTTGGTGGCGGCGTAGGCAGGCCGGGAGAGCGAAGGGGCGCAGGGGCCATGCGCCGGAGGGAGGATAAGGGCACAGGGGACGTTGGGGTGCAGGGACTGGCCGGAGGAGCAGGGCGGTGCCGGTGGCGGCTGGGCTAGGCGTGGAGGGAGAGAGGGTGGCACCGGCTGGGGAGC
>KE370919.1:750654-784980 GCA_000418225.1 Zizania latifolia
GAGATTGGTATAGCTATAGTTCGCAGCGTAGGGAAACTGAGCCGCATGCACGCATATTGAACGTTCAGCTTCACAAGTAGTCAGAAATAACAAGAAAGGGAGGTCGGGGAAATAGTATGGCGAGCAGCGAGCCCCTGAGTGGGCAACCATATATCAACAATAACTCACCAAAGCTAGAGCGGGTCAGACTCTGGGTTAAAGTGATAAGAAGGCATGCACTTGTGGTCGAGCGGGAAAAAATAATATTAAAGATAAAATTGAAGGAACATCTTTATTAATCGAAGGTAAGAATACGTAGCTTGTAACATCATGGGTAAAAGCGGCGAAGATGCTCGATATTCTAGGAATTAGGGACGCGTTGGCCGTCTTCACGCATCAGTCGATAAGAGCCTGGTCGGGTTACTTCGGCTATTATGAATGGACCCTCCCATGGGGCAGACAGCTTGTGAACGCCGACCGCTGACTGTATTCGGCGGAGGACCAGGTGGCTAACTTGAAATGACTGATCACATACGTTGTGGTCTTGATATCGGCGTAGAACTTGCTGGTACCGATTGGACTGAATGGCTGCAGCCAAGCGAGCTTCTTTGAGACTGTCGATGTCCTCTTCTCTTGTTTGTTCGGCGGTGCCTTTGTCATATTGCTGGATCCTTGGTGATTCATGGAGCTTGTCCACCGGCAAAATGGCCTCTGACCCATATACTAGGAAAAATGGAGTCCAACCAGTAGCTCGACTAGGCTGAGTGCGAAGTCCCCAAAGAACCGCTGGTAATTCCTTCATCCACCGACCACCATATTTGTTGAGAGGGTTAAAAACTCTAGCTTTTAAACCTTAGAGTATCATGCCATTAGCCCATTCACATTGACCATTTGCCCTTGGATGTGCCACAGATGCATATTTGACTTGAATGCACCGGTCCTCACAGAATTCCCAAAAATCATTGCTTGTGAACTGAGTCCCAAGATCGGTAATAATCTGGTTAAGAATTCCGTACCGGTAGCATATACCTTGGATGAACTCAGTGGCTTTCTTGGCTATACTGATTCATAGTGGCATAACTTCAATCCATTTCGTGAACTTGTCAATGGCGACGAATAGGCGATCATATCCCTAGGGGGCCTTCTGGAATGGGCCGACCATATCAATCCCCCAACATGCAAATGGCCACGAAGGTGGAATGGTTTAGAGAGCTTGAGCAGGGAGATGATGCTATTTGGCAAAAAATTGACATCCCTGGCAACTCCTAACTAGTAGCTTGACATCTTTGTTGGTAGTCGGCCAATAAAAGCCTGAATGGAAAGCCTTGCCGACTAGTGTCCGAGCACCGGCACGATTTTCACACAAGCCAGAGTGCACTTCTTTTAATATATCTGACCCCTGGGATCGACTGACACACTTCACGAGCACTCGGGTTGAGGCGACCCTTTTGTATAATTCTGTCCCTACAACAATATACTGCTTGCTTCTTCGGGCAAGGCGGATAGATAGATCCTTGTCTTCAGGAGCTTTGGCGGTGAGGATGAAGTTAATGAAGGGTTGGCGCCAATCTTTAGCATCGTCGGTGATAACTAGGATAGAAGGCGTCTCATTGGTATCCAAGAGTTGCGCTTCTTTAGCTTGAACCGACGGTTTGTGGAGTTCTTGGAGAAAAATGCCACTCGACACCGGCGCTCGAGAAGATCCCAGCTTGGCAAGGAGATCGGCAGCCGAGTTCTTGTCCCGGGGAATGTGATGGAACTCGAGGCCATAGAATTTGCCTTCTAACTTGTGAACTTCTGTGCAATATGCATCCATTTTATCACTAGTGTAGGACCAGTCTTTGTTGACTTGGCTGATGACTAATTTGGAATCTCCATATACCATCAGGCGTTTAACTCCAAGGGAGATAGCAATCCGCAAGCCGTTGATGAGTGCTTCATACTTGGCTACATTGTTAGACACCGTAAACAGAAGTTGAAGAGCATATTTCAGGCGTTCACCTTGGGGAGAAATCAGAAGTACTCCAGCACCTGCTCCATCAATGCTGAGAGAGCCATCAAAATACATGACCCAATGCTCCAGGGTCTTGGCAGTCAGTAGGATTTGAACCTCTGTCCACTCGGCGATGAAGTCAGAGAGAGCTTGAGACTTGATGGCTGTTCGGGGCTTGAAGTCGAGGGTATATTCTCCCAACTCAATTGCCCACTTGACAATCTGACCGGTAGCGTCTCGATTGCGGAGAATGTCGCTGAGTGGCAATTCGGTGATAACGTCTATCGAGTGCGCCTGAAAGTAATGCTTGAGCTTCTGGGCAGTGATGAGCACGGCATAAAGGAGCTTCCGAATATGAGGGTATTAGATTTTTGATGGCCCGAGTACTTCAGATATAAAATACACCAGTCTTTGTACCGGGTAGGTGTAGCCCTCCTCTAGGCACTCGGCGATTATGGCGGTACTAACCACACGTGCCATGGTGGAGATGTAGAGGAGCAAAGTTTCTCCGGGGGTCGGCGCAACCAGAACAGGTGGCGTGGTGAGAAATTTTTTGAGGTTGGTGAATGCTTGGTCTGCTTCCGGAGTCCAATTAAAATTGCCCTCTTTTTTCAACAATTTAAAGAATGGCAACCCCCATTCGCCAAGTCGGGAGATGAAACGTCCGAGTGCCATCATGCAACCCGTGAGACGTTGAATATTCTTCACGGTGGTCGGCTTGGCCATGTTGATGATCGCTGAGATTTTGTCTGCATTGGCCTCAATTCCCCGATTGCTAACAACAAAACTAAGCAACTTCCCAGTCGTCACCCCGAATACACATTTGTCTGGGTTGAGCCTCCATCGGAATTTGTAGAGATTGTCTACAGTCTCTTGGATGCCGGGAATTAAATCTTCTAGATGCCTTGATTTGATAACGACATCATCCACGTGAGCTTCCATGTTGCGTCCAATCTGATCGGCGAGACAACGTTGTATGGCACGTTGATATGTAGCCTCAGCATTCTTGAGCCTGAATGATGTCTTCTCTTGGTCTTCCTTCTTCAAGCTGATTTGATGATAGCCCGAGTAGCAATCTAGGAAGCAGAGAAAGGAACAGCCGGCTATGGAGTCAACCACTTGATCAATGCGCGGCAGTGGGAAAGAATCTTTCGGACATCGCTTATTGAGATCGGTATAATCAATGCACATCCTCCATTTCCCATTTTTCTTTTTTACAAGGACTGGGTTTGCCACCCAGTCAGGATGATATATCTCTTTAATGAACCCGGCTGCTAGCAGTCAGGTGACCTCCTCCTTGATGGCTTCTTTACGCTCCTGGGTGAATCGGTGCATTTTTTGTTTGACCGGCTTGGCGGTCAAGAAGACGTGGAGTTCATGCTCGATCAGCTCCCTTGGTACGCCCGGCATGTCGGAGGGTTGCCAGGCGAATATGTCGATGTTGGCGTGAAGAAAGCTGACGAGCGCGCTTTCCTATTTAGGATCTAGCACTGTCCCAATGAGTTCTGTCTTAGAATGGTCAGCGTTCGAGAGCTGAATACTTTTATACTCAGCTAGCGAGGGTGACATGCCCGATGTCGATGGCGTGGCAGTTGGGATGTTGAGGTCGGCAATCAGCGTGGTCTTGGCCGCCTGGACGGTCTCTTCCATCTAGACAGATATGTCCGCTGCTTCTCCCAGGGCGAGGCTATCTTGCTCACATGCGTGAGAGGTGGCTACATTTCCCTTAACAAAAAAAGCCCCCGCTGGTCTTGGAATTTTGAGGACCAAGTATGTGTAGTGGGGCACCGCCATAAACTTGGTGAGGAAAGGCCGACCGAGCATGGCGTGATAGGCGGTCTCGAAGTTGGCGACATAAAATTTGACATGCTCGGTCCTGAAATTATCTCGAGTGCCAAATGTCACCGGCAGAGTGAGGGTGCCGAGTGGAATGGATGCCTTCCCTGGGACAATCCCATAAAAAGGCTTGTCCGTCTTTTGCAGCGCCGACTCGTCGATGCCGAGTGTCGAGAGAGTCCCCTTGAACAGGACATTAAGTCCACTGCCACCATCAATCAGCACCCTCTTGAGGCGCACTTTCAAGATTACTAGGTCGACCACCAGTGGGAACCGACTCGGCTTGGGGACGTCCGTTCACTAGTCATCCCAGCTAAAGGTGATCAGGATTTTCGACCACCGTAGGTGCTCAATCGCCCTGTCGCTGATGGTGTTAACGCGACGAGCAAGTAGCTTTTGCTGGTGCATAGACTCAACAGCAACCGCTCCACCGAAGATCATGGAGACCATCCGAGCAGGCTCCTGGAAGTCATTTTCGGCCGGGGGGTCAGCATCTTTGTCCTCCCAGTGAGTCTTCTTCTTTTTGTCATCCCGGCGACGCTTGTCTTGCCGGGGGTTTTCTTTCGCCTCTTTGATCATTTGGTCCTATAGTTGGTAGCACTGGTGGGTCGTGTGGCTGCTATTAGGATGGAAAATGTAGGGCTTGTCCAACATTCCTGCATCATCGAGTTCCCTTGACCTCTGGATCAAGGTTTCTCCTCGGCAACCATGACATGCTCAGACTTCCTCTTCTGATCTTTCGATCAGGAGGACTCTGGTTTGTCACGGTCGTCACTCCATGGTGATCGGCAATGGTCCTCTACGTGCTTCTTGTCTTTGTAGGACTCCCGAGTGGTCGAGTGCATCTGCTCCCGCTCGGCGTCCTCGGCATTGGCAAATTGCTCAGCGGTGGTGATTATCTCGCCTGGCATCGCTGGCTCATTCATCACCAGGTGGCAAAATAATTCTGACGGCTTTCTCAATCCATCCTAAAAAATAGACATGACGTCAGCATCAGAGATGCTGGCGACGGTGTTTCGGCGCTCGGAGAAGCGGTGGATGTAGTCCTAGAGGGACTCATCACTCTTTTGGCGTATCTAGCGCAGGTCATGCCAAGAGACCGGCCTTTGCCATGTGCCTTGATAGTTGGCAATGAAGACATCGCACAGCTGGTCCTAGGAGTTGATGGAGTTCTCCTAGAGCCCTACCAGCTAGCTGATGGCGGCTGGTGAGAGCATGACGGGAAGGTTGTTTGCCATTATATCATGGTCCCCTCCCACTACTCGGATGGCCATGTAATACAACCATAGCCATTGAGAGGGGTCGGTCTTGCCGTCATAGGGCTTGATCCCCGATGGACGAAAACCCCTTGGCCATACCACCCGGTGAAGTTGCTCGGTGAAAGCTAGGAAGCCGTTGGGACGAGAGTCGATGTTCTCGGGCTGGCTGACTCCTGGTGTCCCGTGGCTCTGATCAAAGCTTTCCTGGTGATGAAGCTCGCTACGCTCGCATTGTCCGCGGCGGCGAGAGATAGTGTTGCGCGCATCACGCACTTGGTTGATGATTTCTCGGGCATCACCCGAGAAAGAACTCCCATGGCGCTCACTCGGTCGGGAGCGTCATGACCGACTGGACAGTCGGAGAGTAGTGTTGCAGTCAGGAGATTGTGACCTTGCTGGCGGCGCCGCCTCGATGAGTTGGGCGGCAGCAGCCTGCATCATCGCCAGAGCCCTCTGGAGCTCAGGTGTGTTAGGGAGGGCGGAGAGTGCCCTCTCGATGGTGACAAGATTCATCATGGGAGTGCGATACACGGTGTGACCCTCAAAGTCCACCGTGTAGGCTTCTTGCATGTCTTGCCGTGACGTTCCTGCAGCTTGAGCCCTCCCTCGATGAAGTGAGCAGGAGGCATTGCGCCTCCGGTGATTGCTGGACTCGGTGGAGTTGTTGGTGAGCTCGTCCTCAGAGACAGCGGCCGTCATCATCATGACAGCCTTTGTAGGAGGAGGCATCAGAGTAATCGACATGCCCTGCCTCCTGGTCCATGCTGAAGCAACCTCAGTGAATTGGCGTCTCCAGACCATGCATCCGCCTGAGCTGGCGAAGATGACGAAGTCGGCGGGGGAGTCGGTGGAGACTGGTCGGCGAAGGGTCGGCGGAGCTGCATGCTTGGGTGCTGAAGCCACTTTGTCATAGTGGAAAGCCGCTCTCTGAGTGGCTGGGCGCACAAGGGGTGTGCGCAAAGTCCTCGATTGACCAACGGAGGCGTTAGAGAGGACAAGTTGGTGTATAGAGTCATCAACAAACATGAGGCTCCCAAAGGTGATTATAGCACCGATGAGAACTTTGGTGTTTACCTTGCAAACAACAGTCATTGAATCTGATTGAAAAAAAATCACACAAAACCGCCCCCACCCGACGTGCCAATTGTCGTTACGTAAGAACAACAGTATCCTATGGGGTTACCCATGGAGGAGATTTGTGTAGTTGTATGGGGAAGGTTGTGGTCGTGATTCAATGGTTGTCTCACAACAATAAGAGACAGGGATTTTTATACAGGTTCAGGCCTCCCGAAGGATAATAACCCTAATCCTATATGCTCTTATGTGCGTGTATTTTAAAGGCGTATGCAAATAATCTTGCTTGTCAGCCTCGCCTGTAAGACGTACCCCCTATCCCTTTATATACAGTAGGGATCGGGGGGTTACCGTTTAGGCCTTAACAGCCCAATTAATCCCCTTTACAACGGTTGAAATCACCAGGGATCGTGGGCTAATAAATACAGCATTATTCGCTATATTAATTTGACTGTTACGCTCTGGGGTTTATTATCATTGATGAGGTGGACCGACTGTTAAACAGTCCTCCCGAGTTCCAGCAGTCGGGGCATCCTCTCGAGTCCTAGCGGTCGGGAATCCTCCCTTTGGCCAACTGCTTCATGGACACGTATTGGTTTTACCCTTCCAGGTCGTGTTTAATGCTCTGTCTTCCCGACCCCGTCTTCTGTCTGATCGTCTTGAATACACTCAGAAAGTACCCAGGGTCATATCCCCAACAATGAGTTATTGACATTTGTAATGTGAGAAACTAAGTTGAGATATATCTTGGTTAAATGAATGATGAGTGATTGACATTTGTGAGGAGTTAGCTTTGGGTTTAAGCCACTCATATGTTTTGGTTTGAAGTTTGCTCTAAGAAGAGGATAATTCATTGGTGATAAAAGTTCGTTTGTACTAGAATGTCCGGTGTTTGGAGAAGCATGTTTGCTTGTCTAATGGTGTGCAGGACTTGGATGCTACTCGACGGTCGATGGTAGGTGATCAGCACCAAGTGGGGAGCTTGGTGCCGGATGATCAAGGAAGCTGGGTGAAGTCGAGGATGATCCTAGTGGTACACATGAAGATTAAGCAAGTCATGGGATGAAGGTTGATGAAGACGGTGTGTTGATAATGTCGAGCGAAGGGAATGCCGGTGCAAGTGTCAATGCGGCTCAAGGGATCAGGAGCAGGAGAGACTTGCCGACAGTCAAGATCGCAAGATGGAGTACATGTGTTGACATCGGAACGCTTACCTGAGATAAGGCGAGAAGAGTATAAGGGTTTCCTGGTTTGACCACAAAACCGTGGGAGGCCAAGAGATGGAGAAGATCAGCTAGGGCGTGCAAAGTGAGTTGGAGGCCCAACCCACATCAAGTTCGAGTCCATCTCAGCCTCCAGGAGCAGCAAGCACTAAAATCGTCGTCCAGATCGCATACGGACTCCATTTTTGATGTTCTGCATATGGACGGAAAGATAATTTCATAACTTTCCAATGGCACCGATTACATGTCAAAATTCCTTCTAGATCAACGGGAATCATCAAAACAAGTGAATGTTCAGGATCTGCCAGGAATCTTGTGAGAGAAGCTTGGTGGAAAACTTGCAAGAGAAGCTTCCCAAGAAGCTTATTGGGCAAGGGAACTTGTAAGACCAGCCTCCTAGCCTATAAATAGAGGGAAATGGCTGGCGATTGGGGTATCCCTTTGAGGTATCAACATTGTGAGAATCCTTTGAAAGGGTTGTGAGAGGAGAGGTTTAGTCTTGTAATAGGTTTGAGCTTTTTGTGAGAAAATCTTGTAATAGGACTGATCTTTGTGCGTAATGAAAAAGATTTTCTTGCATTTGTGAGTGCTCCCCTCCTTCTAACATCTCTCTTTTGAATCCGTTGTTTGATTCTTATTTTGGAGGCTAGTTTATCTCTTAATCATTGATTTTCGTTTTTGGTTTGAGCTGAAAATTTCTGCACCCTTGCGAGTGATCCTTCTTGTTGCTAGAGGCATAAAAACTCATATACACATACATATGTGATGTGGTTCAAGTTTCCGTGCCTCTAGACCATCAACTTGAAGTATACTTTGTCGGAGACGATTTTCTCTTGTGTTTCTTTTCTAGTGTTTGTTCTCGTGACTATGACTAGTGTTTTTATGCTCAATAGAACTTGAGGTTCATCTCACGTACACTAGAGTCACATTTTCTTATTAGTCTCTTTTAAGTTCTCTCTGTGCTTCCGCTAGCTTTCTTTGGAGAAGCGTTGGGTGAAAGGAATAGACAATCTTTTCAAAAGAAATTATTGAGGCTCCTATTCACCCCCCCCCTCTAGTCGCCTGTTTCGGTCCTACAATATATGACTTAAAACCAATCAGGGATCATTTAGAAATAGATACATTACGAGTCTTATCAATGAGTCACGTACTCATTGATTCGTAATGATAGTTTTTATTTCAAGGAACAAAACATTGTTCATAGTATGCCTCGTATAACATCTCCAAGTTCACTCTAAGGGCATAATGCTAACACTCCCAAGGTACGTACCCGCATGCTCAAGAACCCTAGCCAGCCTCCTTCTATGAATCCGTTCTAAAATGTTGGTACTTTGTCTATGCCATGTTGGTATTTCTGTGAATATGTAAATGACATGTATTATTTTTGATGGTTACTCTAGAATGTTGGTACTTTGTGTATGCCATATTAAAACTTTTGACAATCTATGAATGGCAACTCATTTGTACTTATAGCTAGGGTTTCTAATTTGCCCATATGCTTCCCTATTCGCTCAATGAAGAGTTGACCTAGTAAGGATGTGTGTGATAATTAGTGTTGGGGATGTGACCCTCAAGTACCCTACGATTGGGTTTATTAGTCCGGACCGAGAGTAGGCCAAGTCCAGCATTGCCATCTGGTACGGCCCATGGAGGGGTGTTCAGTTCTGATAAAGAAGATTGAATCCTTATCGGGTGGCTGGACTCCAGATATGGTATGAAGAGATTTATTTGTACTAGAATCCTTGTAATTAGGGAAATAGAACCTGAGTTTGGCATGTAATCTTAGGTATATAGAGTCTTACTCGGAATAGAGTTCTGGGTTGTTGGTCTCACCTCCTGAGTATATAAAGGAGGCAAGGCACCCCTAGAGAACAAGCTTCATAGTGTATTTTTCTTGCTTTTGACGCCTTAAGCCTTCATAGTTTAATTGCATCGTATTGTAAGCCCCACCATCATATTAGACACCAAAACACTGTACATAGGGTTATTATCCTCTGTGAAACCCGAACTAGTGTAAATTTTGGCTCTTGTGTTCTAGAGTCGACCATCGGGTTCGAAGGCGTCGTGCTTCCCTTACACACATCTAATCACCACCTCGGGTACCTTCTTAGGTAGAGTGCTCGGTGATTCACCGACAATTAGACTCACTATTTTTATTTCTATAGTTTGTTCATGCAATGTTCTTATATTATATGCTCACTATCATATAGTTTGTTCCTTTAAATCACTTTTTCTTCAATATTCTTTAGGGGTAAGATTTAATTAAATAGTTGTCACACACACCTGTGAATTTAAATATAGCTTAGTGGCGAGGAGGCTATTAAGTTGGCAGCCCGATATCTGAGAGCAATCCTGTAAAACAAAACTTCTGTTATGTTTATGTTCTCCGTTAGATCGTTTATGTTGTCACATTCAAATTTTATGTTCTATGTACCTCCATTATTATATTATACTCATTATATTCATTTTATTTCACTTTTTACATTCATGTTCTATGTTACATTGTATTCATATTATTTCATTCTGGTTTTTAAAGAGTATCTTGCTTCTTTCCTTCTTCCAAACAAATTTTAAAAAATGAGTTAGAGTCGCGTAACCAATTACGTCGTCTCCCATTCGGAAGTGTTAGATTATAAATATGACCGGACAACTGATCATATTTATAGGAAGACACTCCCGAATTATTCAAGCACTTTGGACAGTCCGGTGATGCGCGGCCCACGTAGCTAGATTCCATGGTTCCATATGGTTGTAGAGAGAGTTTCGATGGTGTCTGTTCTCCAGATACACAACCCTCTCGACTCTAAGTCGAGACGTATATTTGGAGAACAATGGGGAGGTGCTGCCAAAATTCTCTCTAGAACCGTATGGGACCACAGGGTCTAGCTACGCAGACCGCACATCCCTGGATAAGATTTAGGACCTATCCTTGCCTATTAGTGCCCAAAGTCTAGCCTCGTTCTATCGTATATTTATTGGTGATAACACTTGGTTCGATTTTTTTAATGAAACATTAAGGTCTCTCTTCTCTTAATGTTTAGATGTCTAGCCATGCATTCCTCTTTCGGGTCTTCAAGCTTTGTCAATAAGGTCGAGCTAGCAATAAAGAAACCCAGGGCACAGACAAAGTGGCCGACGGACAAGCTAACCATTATTGTGGTAGACAACGATGGCATGCCAATAGATAAACAGCCTTGCAGGGGTTGAGGAAGTTGGCATGATTGAATGCATGGGAGAGGGTCATGTTGACCCTGAGGAAGTTCAATGATATCAGTCAAGAGCAGAAGAACACACTCTTCAATGACGGGATCTACAATTTCCTCAAGTTTCCCTGAGAAAACCAAGGTGACATCATTTAGGACAGCGATGAAAATGATTGCTAAGCTGTGGAGGTCTCACAAAAGCAACCTTGTAACAAACTTTGTCGCCAAAGACCTCGAGCCCTTCACTAAGTTTCCGTACCTAAAAAGGGAGGATTGGAATCAATTTGTGAAGATGAAGAGCTTAGATGCATTCGAAGCATAAAGCTCTGCGAAGAAGGAGCTATGGCCTAGGAATAATCTACCTCACAGCCTTGGCATGACTAGTTATGTGGGGAAGAAAGATAAGTGGATGGCCGAAGATGCCAAAATGGCAAGTGAGGACAAGAAAAATCCATGGCAATAGTTTCCCAGAAGATCACAGCTGTTTCTAAGGGCCTAGGAGAAACTATCAGAAAGCGATGAACTAACGTGGACCTCAAGCGAAACAATGATAGTAGCTTAGAAGGTGAAAGATCTTGTTGTGCAGTCATCACAAGGATTCTTCACAATTGTGCGGTAGAAGTGAAAGTTGCCTAGAGGGGGGTGAATAGGCAATCTGAAAAATTCTCAACTAAACATGTTAGTTTAAACTTCCAGGGCCCAGACTATCCGGACTTAGTCGGATACTCCGGGTACTAGATGAAATGTAAACCTTTCGATGGTCTGAATTATCTGGGTATAACCAAATGATCCAGGCACAACAGATCTAAAACAATAATTCTTGCAGAATACGATCTAACCAATGAATTTTAAAAGCATTAATTCAATGAAACTTATGATATCTAGTTAACAGATAGATCAATAGTAACTACAACTAGCAAATGCGAGGATGGACACAAATAATTTTTCACCGAAGTTCGGATCCAATGATCCTACGTCTCTATTGAGGAAATCTCAAAGGGCTAAGTCTCTTTCAACCCTAATCCTCACCAAGCGCTCACCACTGCAAGCCTTGGATTTTCACTATGTTACCCCTTTGAAGCCGAGGCGAGGCCAAATACAAACTTATCCAGTCACCCACAATCCCTTGGGTGCTCGTGGATCGATGCCTAGCCATCTAGAAGGGATCACCTCTAAGAGTAACGAATCCGTTCACGTGATCCAAGATGTGTGTTCAAGAGAACCACGAAGAACATGATGCACACGCCACAACAACTCCCAAAATATGGATCAACCAAAAACACGAGGAGTTTGTGAAGAATTCTCAATCTACTCTCAAGATCCAATCAATAATCAAGCACTAGAGAGAAAGAGAGAAATATGGCAGGGCTGCTAGGGTTTGGAATCAAGTGCCCTAATTATGGGAGAGAAGAGGTATTTATACCCCTATTCCAAATCTGGCTGTTGGGGCAAAAATCATGCACTGTTCATCCGAATGATCCGAGCTTAACCGGATGATCTGGACTAATAAAAATTTAAAACAGAAACGAAGTTTCGGATAGTTCGGCTTGAATCCAGATATTCCAGGCCAAAAATAAATTCAACCAGAAAGGTGTTTTTGGATCATCCGACCAAGGTACGAATGCTCCGGGCCATGGAATAAAATCCAACAGAGAGCATTTTTTGAATTATCCAGCCAAAATCCAAATACTCTGACTCACAAATTAAAATTCAACAGAACACAATTTTCGGATTATCCGGATAGCTTCGGATGTTCTGGGCTTCAAAGAAAATCAAAACAGAACCATGTTTTCGGATAATTTGGCTTAAACCTGCATACTCCGACGTGCAAATAAATTGAAACAGAACATAAATTTCGAATTATTCGACTAGAGTCTAGATACTCTGACGTGTAAAATAAATCCAACAGAAAGCAATTTTTGGATACTCCAGACATGTCTGGATTATCCGGCTTTGTGGGAAAGCCAAAATCCAACTTAGAAAAATTCCAAAACTTTTTAAAGAAGATTTTGCTTTGAGCACTTAGCTTTGGATCATTAGTCAACGCATCCCTCTTGATAGTACGGCATACCTAGACTCAAGATAAAATGAAATGTAAGAAATTTGCATATTTTGAGCCTAAGTAGTACTAAAGGGGCAATTTCTCCAAATTTTGATTGAGTCGCAATGCCACCTTAAACTTGAATATCTGCATTTATCTTAGCAACATTGTTAGTAGCATTTGATCGCTATTGTCATTAATACACCAAAATAAATTAGGGGCCTAGATGCATCAAGATGCAGTTTTAATCTCCCCCTTTTTGGTGATTGATGACAATATGATTAAAGAAGTGATAATAATTGCAAACAAGATAAATATTAGCCATGAGGCTCCCCTAAATGCATGCATCATAAACAAAAATAGTAAACATGACATAAAACGCATTTAGGTCATAATCGTGAAATGAACATAATTAAACATAAAGCATAATTAGCATTGTTCATTACATCCCATCACCCATGCCACACATAAGAGTAAAACAATATTACAGCCTAATTATTCTTGACATGGATACAAAAGTGGAATCAAAAGCGAGAAATTCTAAAGCTAGGCAATGACAATGACTTCTTTGACTATTCTCCCCCTTTTGCATCAAAGACACCAAAAAGAGAGAACGCAGCAAATGGCTCACTCGAAGTCGTCCTCACTCCTACCATCATCATCACCATCATCTTCTTCAGACGACGACAATGACTACTATGGGTGCTACTGCTGCTGCTGGGATGACCCTGCTCCGGATCCAAAGAAGTGGACATAGGGGTCGGTGCAGTCAGCGAAGACATTGGGGTCATTCTCCTCATCAGAATCAGCTAAAGGCTCCATGGGAGGCTGGCCTAATTGCTAAAGTAGTAGATTTATCGCCTTATTCTGCCTCTTAATCTCCTTGACCTATCACCGATTGCTGTTCTGGCACATCGTGAAGATAGCCGATAGAATCCTCTTGATCGGTGAGCCAGAGGAGCTGGGCTGCGGTGAGGATAGCCGAGGACCACTCTGAGGTCCAGCAGGAGGAGGCAGAGCTGCTCAGGAGGATTGCCCTAGAGGCGCTCTAGAAGTCGGTGCCTGAGGAGTGTACCCGCGGTGCTCTATCTCATGTACCATTTTCCAGTGGGTGACCTAGTCGATCATGAGCTAAATGTACGGGGCTACACACAACTCTTTATGGGAGAGACGAAAGTGGTCCAGATCTTACTCCAAAGGAAGTGAGAGATATTGAACACTCCACGGTCCTCCCTCATGACCGATAAGAGGTTGTGGGCATTGTCTAGCAACGACAAGGAGTCTCTGAGCTTTGGTAGAAGGGTCTTCCTGAATTGGCTGTTCAGCACTGAGAAAAATAGGGAGAGACCCTCTGTCTTACCTCCAACAAATGAACCTGGCTCATATAGAAATGGCACTACATCAGCTCCAAGCACGGGTTCTAGATCTAACCGGAAAGCCACAAGGTCATTTGCATCTAGACTGAGAATAGCAGCAAAGTCACTGAGTGTGACCTCATACTTGACTCCCTCCAGCCTCCAATAAAAGGATGGCTCATCATTGTCCACTGTCTGGAACAGAGTCGAATAAAACCGGTAGATAGCTTCACACCAGTTCTGCTTTGTCTCCATGAGGCCACAGAGATTTTTGGCCTAGTAGATGCGGATCACTTAATTGAACACTGAATTGTTCTTCTTCTTCATAGAAGTCCAGTTGATCCACTGCATCACAACCACTGGATGCCTCTTGGGTAGCATGACACTCTTATAGTAATCCTGCTAAAAACCCGAGTGGAACTGGTAGTCTGAAGAATCCCTTAGATAGTCCCAGGGATCCACAATTCGCTCCCTCCCCGTCTCAAGAGTTTGCCTCATATAGTTGATCTCGAATCTTGGAGTGACCCCACCAACCATAGTGGGCTCTTGGATTTCCTCCAGACAAGCTGAAGCAAATCATCACTGTGGCTTGATTGTCCAGTGGCAGGCTACTTCTCTTTGCCTTTGCCTTGAGGGGGAGGAGGAGGCCGCACTGATAAGGTGACAGGCACTTGGATGCCAATGTCCGAAAATCGGCACCCTCTGGAAGCTAGCCGCTTGAAATAGCCTCGAGAAGCTGGGCTGGCACTAGGAACTAGATAAGACCCTCTAGCGTCACTGTCATTGCTAGAGGAGTTCCTCAGGTCATGCCTGGCCTTCTTGTGCCATCCATCAGACATGATGACAACTGCTACAAAGCAGCAAAGGAGTCAAAAGTTGAATCAAGGATTGAATCAAAGAATGAAAACTTTTGAATGTAACCTAACCCGAAACCTTCAGACTTAACCGGAGCTTCTAGGACCCAGACTATCTGGATAGGACCGGATCATCTAGGATTCACAAAATCAAAACCAATTGATCTTGATAATGTGGCTAGGGAACATTACAAAAACATCTTTAGGATCTATTCTAGCCTAAAAGATTCAAGAAATACCCAAAGACTAGAGGGAAAATCACCGACCTAGGGCAAGAATAGAGGATACCTCAAAGACAAACTAAGAGGCGAAGAGAGGACGATCGGCGCTCCTGGAAGGATCTTAGGCTCCTCCTCAATGGATCCCGTGATTCCCACGGACTAGTTTCAGAGAAAACCGTCGGAGAAATCGAGAGTTGGAGTGAGGGAGAAGAGGAGAAGTGAGGAGGAGAGAGAGCCAGAGGGTTCGGGTCCCCTTTTATAAAGCCCAACCCGAACACTCCGGGGTTATCCGGAGTATCCGGATTTCTAGGTAAATTGGAGTATCCGGGGTTAATCGGATAATTTGGGTGCACCAGAAATGAACTTTAAAAAGTTCCAAGCCCAAAGTATCTAGGTTTAGCCTGTTGATTCGGGACCTCTAGATTTCGCAACTCACAGGAATTCAAAGAGGACAAATGCCTGAACTTTTGGGCTAATAAAAAGTATTTTACCACAAATATGTTAAGCGTGGATAAACAGAAACAAACATGGCATAGCTCATATTAATCATAAACAAGAAAATGATAATTTTGCAGTTAATTAAAATGTAGCCCATTTCATATGAGGAAGGCAATTAATTTACCTTCTCATTTCCAACATGGACAATTTATATGTAAGTGTATCAAGCTATGTTACGAGAATAAAGGATATTCAGTTCATTTCTTAACTCACAAAACCGATGCTCATCTAAGCGTTTGGTAAATATATCGGTGAGCTGTTTATCTGTTCTCACATGGGTTAGGCTTATGTCTCCCTTTATCTCATGATCTCTTAATAAATGATGACGAATATTAATGTGTTTGGTTCTTGAGTGTTGAACTGGGTTATTGGCTATTTTGATGGTGCTCTCATTGTCACAGAATAAAGGGATCTTGGTGACGTTGTGCCCAAAGTCTATTAAGGTTTGTTTCATCTAAAGGAGTTGAGCACAATAACTATTGGCTGCTACATATTCGGCTTCGGCCATGAATAAAGATACAGAATTTTGTTTCTTGGAAGACCATAAAACAAGTGATCTTCCAAGGAATTGCAGGTTCCAGAGGTGCTTTTCCTATCCACTTTGCAACCGGCATAATTGGAGTCCGAATAGCTGATAAGGTCAAAGGTTGAGCCTTTCGGGTACCAAAGCCCTAGGTTTTAGAGTTTAAACACATGGTTTGGATACTCAGGATCTTCAAAGCCTAGTGGTTGCTCTACATACACCAATTCATTGATTCGTCCGTTCAGGAAGGCGCTTTTCACGTCCATTTGATAAAGCTTGAAATCATGGTGAGTAGCAAAGGCTAATAATATATGAATTGATTCTAGCCTAGCAACAGGTGCATACGTCTCACCAAAATCCAAACCTTCAATTTATGTGAAGCCTTGAGCCACCAACCTAGCTTTGTTCCTTATGACCACGCCGTGCTCATCTTGCTTGTTGTGGAAGACCCATTTAATACCGATCATATTTTGCTTCGGTCTTTCCACCAATGTCCATACTTCATTTCTTTTGAAGTTGTTGAGCTCTTCTTGCATGGCCATCACCCAATCCGCATCTTCAAGAGCTTCTTCCACCTTAACAGGTTCCAAAGAGGACACAAAAGAGTAACATTCACAAAAATTTGCTAAGTGAGAACGAGTAGTTACTCTGCTTTGTAGATCACCAAGAATGTTGTCTACGGGATGGTCTTTTTGGATGCCTTGATGAATTCTTTGATGTTATATAGGTGGTTGGTCAACTTCTTCTTGAACTTCTTGTTCCTTATCCACCACCCCTTGCTCTTGAGTTTCTTGTGTTTCACTTTCTTCAACTTATGGTTGTTGTTGATCCGCAGGTTCTTGTTCTCTTGGTCTAATGTCTCTAATTGGCATGTTCTTGATTGCTTCACATGGAGGTTGTTCTTTACCTGCATCACTTGAATCAACTTGCTCTACTTAAGAGCCATTAGTCTCATCAAATATCACATCCCTAGTGACTTCAACAATATCTGAAGTTTTGTTGAAAACACAATAGGCATGCGCATTTGACTAGTAACCAATCAAGAAAACTTCATCAACCTTAGAGGCAAATTTAGAATTTCTTGGTCGCTTACTCAAAATAAAACACTTACTCCCAAAGACTCTAAAATATGAAATATTTGGTTTGTTACCGGTTAGAAGCTCATATGCCATCTTTTTGAGGATTTTATGTAGATAAAGACGGTTCATTGCACGACATACAGTGTTGATTGCTTCTGTCTAAAATATGTTTAAAGTATTATATTCATTGAGCATTGTTCTCGCTGCCTTCATCAGTGTTCGATTCTTCCATTCCACCACTCCATTTTGAGGTGAATCATAAGGAGCGGAGAACTCATGCTTAATGTCTTCTTTATCAAGAAAGTCTTTGATTTGTGTGTTTTTGAACTCACTCCCATGATCACTTCTCACTTTCTTGATCTTGACTTCATACTTATTTTAAGCTCTTCTTACAAAGCTCTTGAACACACCTTATGTTTGGCTCTTCTCATGCAAAAAGAATACCTAAGTAAAGCGAGGATAATCATTAACAATGACTAAACCATATGTGTTACCACCAATGATTAAGTACGTCACTAGTCCGAAGAGGTTCATATGTAGAAGCTCTAGTGGCCTTCTTGTTGTCATAATGTTCTTAGCAGTGTGTGGTGCTCTAACTTGTTTACCGGCTTAACATACACTACATAACCTATCTTTCTCAAACACAACATTTGTTAGACCTAGTATGTGTTCTCCTTTAAGGAGCTTTAACAAATTCCTCATCCTAACATGAGCTAGTTGGCGATTCCATAACTAACCCATGCTAGTCTTAGCCACCAAGCAAGTTTTAGGTTCAACTTCATCTAGTGCAAAATTGACTAAATAAAGTTTTCCTTTTAACTTACTCGTAAAGGCTGCTGAATTATCACTACTTCTCAAAATGGTCACACCCTCGTTAGTAAAAAGGCATTTATAACCAATTTCACATAATTGAGATATTGAGAGCAAATTATAACTTAATGACTCAACTAATAAAACATTTAAAATTAAGTTACCATTTGAGATAGAAATTTTACCTGCTCCCATTATATTTCCTTTTCCATTGTCACCAAATATAATGGACTCATGATTACCGTGATTTGGCTCAAAGGAAATGAACATACTCTTCTCTCCGGTCATGTGATGGGTACATCCACTATCTATCATCCAACTTGATCCACCGAAGGAGTATTCCCAAAAAAAGATTAGTTCTTGGCTTTAGGTACCTAAATCTTTTTAGGTCCTTCAATGTTAGTCACAAGAACTTTAGGAATCCAAATACATCTCAATGGTTTTTTATTTTTACTACCAACAAACTGAGCAACCACTTTACCACGGTAGTTCCTCTTAATGAGGTACGAGGCATAAAAAGTAGCTTGCAGAGCAAAGAGCTTGTTGTTGGTCTTCTTTGAGCTTTGCTATTCCTTCACATACTTTATGATTTCCTTACCCTTATACCTCCTTCTGGCATTTTCCTTGCTTTCATTTGGATGAAAGCCAAGTCCACGCTTCTCGATATTGTTTGAGTGTTATGAGTCTTGAATAAGGCGTCCTTTGACTTATAGACTTTCATGCACTCATAGCTTACCAAAGTGCCAAGCCTTTCATTCTCCTTTCTCAAGACTTCTATTCCCTTCATATTAGTCTCATAAGTAGTAATATTAAGATTATAACATTTAGAACAACCATTACTTATGGATGCAATAAAAGGAATATAAATAGGGTGAGTCATTAGAGACTCAACTCTCTTCAAGGCTCTTATTGTAAGAACAATAAGCTCATTTTTAAGAGTTTTGAGTTTTTCCTCTAATTCATTTTTAGACTCATTTACTAAACTTGATTGTTTAGTTAATTTATCTACCTTTTTCTTTTTCTTAGCAAGAAGCCGCTCAAGTTTAAGAATCCTCTCCTTCTCATTAATGAGAAGATCTTCTTGTTTCTCTAGAGTGGCTTCTTACACCTCTATTGTTTCCATAAGTTCTTTAAACTTTGATAAAACTTGCTTATTCATATTTTTAAATATGTCATCATCAAATTTAGACTCATCATCACTAGAATCACTATGTTCATCTTTATCTAAAACTTTAGACATCATAGTTACCTTCTTACTTTTTGCTATGAAGCATTTGGGGGAGATGATGTCCTCATCGTGTCGACACCAGAAGTTAGACCAGCGCGCCATCGGCTAGGCAATCCAGGCGACAAAGAGCCGATGGGCTTTAACAGGCGAAGTCTGGCTACACGTGTCGTGGTTGGGTACTTCATTTAGTAGTATGTCGATTAGTTAGGATTCTGCGTTATCTCTAGATGACGTGTCAACCTGGCTATAAATATGTAAGCCCGAGGCCATTACAAACACAATCAATCTTATCAAATAAACCTTTCGGCGCATCGCCAACTTTTAGGTACGTAGCATTAGGGTGATTCCCCACCAGAGCTATGGCAGCATCAGTTGAGTCAGATCTCTAGCTTTGACGGGGATAGCCTGTTGGTAAACTGATTCATATGTTCATGGCTTTCTCGGTTAAGTCTGATACTGTGATCAGATGGAATAGGTTTGCTAGTTATCAGTTAAATACATCGATTATCATTTGTTCATTGTACATTATAGTTTTAAATCTATGTATTTGCCAATCATGACATGTTAGTTAGTCGATTTAGATTAGATCGTATGCCAATCGGTAATGGCACGTTGTCTTGGTTAGGTCTGATCTGTGGTGTTGGCCAGGTCGTATATGGGAAGATCTGGTTCGATGGGCTAAGATGTTGTCTGTCGGAGTTTTAGCCGATGAGTTATCTATTCCTTTGTTAATTGGATTTGTCATGATTTTTATGCCCTTGGTGACTTGTCTTTATGCTGTATCGGTTTAGTTTGAACTATAAAGATTGGTTAGTATTGGGTTATCTTGTGGAAACCGATTGGTGGAGTTTACTGGTTACAGGTATCAATCTTGATGAATCATGATTCTCGTACGTGCTATTGTTGTCGATACTGATAGGCTATCACCGATAGCATTAGGACATCTCACGCCTGTTTCCTTATTAATTGTAGGTCAAATTGACTAGCACGCTCATTTTACACCTCAGGGTTATTTAGGACCTGCACTGGATCTAAGTAGACACTCTTAGGCCTTCGAGTGTGAAGATGTAGGATTATCTATGATTTTTGCATCAACAGATATGCAGCAATTGTTAGAATGATCCGGATAGACTTAAGCATTGCGACGCGCGAGAAGGTTTCATCATAATCAACACCTTGAATTTGTTGGAACCTTTTGCCACCAATCACGCTTTATAGATGTGAACATTTCCATCTATGTCTATCTTCTTCTTGAAAACCCATTTACACTCAAGTGTAAAAACATAGGAATACTTGTGATTTTTGCGTCAACACGCTTTCTTGGCACGCCCAGTGGGACCATTCTTTCTTCATTGGCATCATGGCTAGAAAGGGAGTTGAGCAGAACAGCAGCGCTATCATCCCGGTCACCCTAGAACTTTTGACTGATGAGCAGCGAGCAGAGGTACAGTAAACTGTTTTAGACTTTCAGAAGCTGTTCCTAGAATCTTTCAGTATGACTCGACAAGGGGCGATCCAAAAGAACCAATTGCTGATCCCGTCCCTATAGATTGAGTCCAGCAGCCAGAGCCCGCAAAGAATATTCTAAGACGCAGTTAATGAAGCAGTTGTCCATGCACTTATTAACTAATCCGGTGATTTCATGAACACTCTGTATGGGTTAATCAAGAAGACAGTAGACGGCTCCATCGCTTAGGAGTTACCACAAGGGCCAATCTACTTTCAACAGAGGTCATCGGCACCCGTGGCTTTGAGAACATCCCAGCTGATGACAGCCATTCCTCCGCCGATGACTGCTATTCCTCCATCGGTGACATATGGATTGGAGCGTAACATGGTACCAGATTTGATACCACCTGCCCCAATGATGACTGGTACAGTACCTTAGACATATCAGCCTCTAGCGAGTGCATCTCCGCTAGGGTATCACTACACGGCTTATTATGGCCCTCCAAGTCATCAGGTGAATTTTGAAGGAATGATGCCCCAAAGCAGTTATCAGCCTCAAAGAGCAGCAACACTAGTGCCACAGTATTCGGCACCAAAAGAAGACGACTTCTCCTTCAAGGTTGCAGAAATTATGAGGGGCCAATTTGGGCTCAAGCCGAAAGAATAAAGTTATATGTATTGGCATCCATACCCAGATTGGTTTGATACAGTGCCGTTACCAAACAGATACAGGGTTCCAGATTTCACAAAGTTCTCCGACCAAGATAGTACATCAATAGTCGAACACATCAGCCGTTTCCTCACATAGTGTGGAGAGGCATCGGCTGAAGAAGCTCTCAGAGTTACGTTTTTTCCACTGTCTCTATCTGGATCGGCCTTCTCTTGGTTTTCCTTATTACCGCCAAATTCGATTAAGGGATGGGCTGATTTAGAGAAGAAATTTTACAAATATTTCTTCGCCGGGATCCAGGAAATGAAGTTGACGGACCTAACAGCCATGAAGCAGCGCATGGATGAATCAGTCCTAGATTACATTCAACGATTCCATGATGTAAGAAGCCGATGCTACAGTCTTAGCCTGACCGACACTCAATTGGTCGAACTAGCATTTCAAGGCCTTTTACCACCGATCATGGAAAGATTTTCATCTCAAGAGTTTGACACCCTGTCACATCTAGCACAAAGAGTATCGGCTCATGAAAGCCGATTCCAAGAAATACATAAAGAAAAGACACAGAAGCGAGTGGCACAAGTATAATTTTATCCCTTAGACTCAGAGTAGGAGGAATCTGACAGTGATGTTGCCTTGGCTGATTAGATTAGTTGCGTAGCCTCAGCCAATGTACCCGATTTTGAGAACATGGATTGTCTTTCTAGACAAGTCTGGGAGGGGGCTTTTTTAAGGGTATCGGATCTTGGCCTCCAGCCAATCAGCAAAATGATTCTAGGCCAAGATCTGTGTCTAGAGAGATAGATGATGAAGAAGGTAAGCTCGGAAAAGGATTCATGTTGACCGATGAATTAGAGGAGGTAGATATCAGGCCTAGAGATAGGCCAAGGCCGACGTACATTAGTGCCAAATTGCCTTCTTCCATAAAAGAAAAATTGGTTAATTTACTAAAAGATTTTCAGGATTGTTTTGCTTGGGAATATCACGAGATGACTAGATTAAGCCGATCGATTGTGGAACATCGGCTCCTGATAAAGAAAGAGTTTTGGCCAGTAAAGCAAGGTCAAAGGAGGTTTAAACCCTAAATGTATCCACACAAAAGGCCAAAATCATGAGGTTATACTAAGCAAATTTTATAAGGCCATGCCGATACGCGAAATGGATATCAAATATAGTCCTGATATGGAAAAAGAGTGGTCAGTTGAGGAGAGATTTGAATAAAGCTACACCCAAGGACGAATACCCAATACTGATAGTAGATCTATTAGTCGATGTAGCCTCAGGACATAAGTTTATTAGTTTTATGGACGAAAATGCCGAGCATAATCAAATATTCATGGTAGAACAAGATATCCTAAATACCGCATTCAGGTGTCCTAGAGCTATCGGCTTGTTTGAATGGGTTGTCATAACTGTTGGCCTAAGGAACGCTGGGGCAACATATCAAAGAGCAATAAATTATATATTTTATGATTTAATCGGCTCTCTGGTGAAAATTTATATTGATGATGTCGTCGTAAAGTCTCAAAATGATGAAGGACATTTAGCCGATCTGACGAGAGTTTTGCAAAGGGCAAAGAAATATGGCCTTCGCATGAATCCCAAAAAATGCGCCTTCGGCATATCGGCTGGAAAGTTTCTAGGTTTTATGGTTTATGGTACACGAGAGAGGGATTAAAATTAGTCAGAACATTATCCAAGCTATCGAGAATACTGTACCACCGGAGAACAAGACAAAATTACAGTCGCTTATCGACAAAATTAATTTTGTCCACCGATTCATATCAAACTTATCTGGCCGACTAGAACCATTCACGCCTTTGTTGAGATTAAAAGAGGGAGAAGAGTTTGTCTAGACCGATAAACATCATAAAGCATTCGATGAGATAAAGAGATATTTAAGTACTCCTCCAATATTAATTCCACCATGGCCCGATAGACCTTACAAGTTATACTTATCAGCCGATGACATAAGCATCGGGTCAGAATTAATTCAAGAGGTAGAAGGAAAAGAGCATGTCGTGTTTTACCTAAGGTGACGATTGCTAGATGCTGAAACAAGGTACCCCATGGTAGAAAAGTTATGCTTGTGCCTCTACTTTTTGTGCACTAAATTAAGGCATTATATACTATCAGCGCAATGCATGATCATATGCAAAGCCGATGTTATCAAGTACATGCTATTGGCTCCAATTTTAAAGGGGAGGATTGGTAAATGTGTATTTGCATTGATAGGATTTGACTTACAATATGAGTCGGCCAAAGCAGTCAAGGGCCAAGCCATCGCCGACTTTATTGTACAGCATAGAGATAAAGAAGCCGAATATGTGGAACCGATACCATGGATTTTGTTCTTCGATGGATCAGCTTGCAGGCATGGATGCAAAATTGGGCTAGTAATCATATCGCCTTAGGGGGTAAGTTTCGAATTTGCCTACACTATCAAGCCCTATTGCACCAACAATCAGGCTGAATATGAGGTAGTCCTTAAAGGTTTGAAACTTGAAGTGCACTTGATGCGATTAGTGGCCCGATCTTCCGATAGATTCAATTGAGGCGACGAGTGGACGTTCACGTTTTAAGGCTTCCGATCAGTGATCGTAACCTTGCAATCGCTACACCCACACGTCTAGTCATTATCAACCACGCTCTCATATAGTCGACCTCACCATGAAGGTTTTGATCCTGCAAATAATTGAAGAACTTTGTAAGAACAAGGTAAAACGCAATCTGGATTGCTGATAATAATATGAAGTACTCGAGGTTGGGGTTCTACAAACCGATCGACGGTGAAACTACAATGGCAGAATAATCTAAGTAAAACCTAAGTCCTAACAATGACGGTAGCTCTCTATTTATAAGGTTACAAAACGTGAGATGCCATCTATAACATGGGCCGTATCCTAGTAGGACTCGAAAATAAACCCTAGACCTAAGACTGACTCAAATAACCTATTAGGACTCCAACTCAAATTGATATGAAGCCCAACTCCCGACTGGTCTTGACTTCCGACTGGTTTGGTAGTCCAACTTCCAACTGGTCTAGTAGTCAGACTCGGCGATTTCCCGATCATCACGGTCGGTGGCTTGAACATGCCATCTCCCGAGTGCCTGGTTGGCAATCTTGATCTCCTCTTGTCTACTCCGATGTTCCTAAGTATAATACAATCATAACCCGAACTTAGTAGTATCCCATTCATATAAAAGCTTGCTTGGGTAGTGAGGAATGATTTCACCTAGTAATTTAATATGAGCTCTAGGACAAGAGTTTTGGTTATATCCATAGTATTCATGGTCATATCAAAACTGCTAACTGAGATAGAGGTCAATATCATTGAGATCATGGGGGATTCATTGTTGGTGATCAAGTAACTCTCCGGAGAATATGATTGCAAAGATGAAAACTTGAGGAGATATTTTGAAGAATGCTAGGAATTGTTAACGGGATTTAGAATAGTATCGTTAACACATGTATCAAGAAATTAGAACATGGAAGCCAACGACCTGGCATGTGTCGCATCAGGATATCGGCCGACGGATAGAATAGTCAAAGCAGAAATTGCCAATATCGATGTTGAAGATTGGAGGGCCAAAATAGTAAGTTATCTCCAGAACCCGTCACAATTGGCCCCAAGAAAGTTACGCTATAAAGCTTCAAAGTATGTATTGCTGGATGAAGAAATATACTATCGGACGATTGATGGGGTCTTATTAAGGTGCCTAAATTCGGAGGAGGCCAAGGTTGTGATGTGTGAGGTACATAAAGAAGTATGTGGAACTCATCAATCGGCCCACAAGATGAAGTGGATGCGGCGTCGCACTGGTTATTTCTGGCTATCGATGCTAGAAGATTGTTTCAAAATTATAGAGGGTATCAAGATTAGCAGAAGTTTGGAAACGTACAATGAGCTTTTGCATTGGCCATGAACCCAATTATCAAGCCTTGGCCGTTCAGAGGATGGGGAATAGATATGATCAGCCAAATTTACCCATCGTCTAGCAAGGGACATAAGTTTATACTAGCAGCCACAGATTATTTCACAAAATGGGTAGAAGTGATTTCTCTAAAAAAGGTAACTGCCTAAGAAGCCATAGAGTTCATCAAGGAACACATTATTTACAGGTTCGGTATCCCACAAACGATTACAACTGATCAAGGATCGGTATTTATGTTAGAGGAATTTCAACAGTTTGCAATTGGCATGGGAATTAAGTTGCTCAATTCATCGCCAAACTACGCACAAGCAAATGGACATGCTAAAGCCTCGAACAAAAGTCTGATAAAGTTGATCAAACGCAAGATAGCAGAACAACCTAAAAAGTGGCACGCAACGCTAGCCGATGCTCTATGGGCATACCAGATGGCTTGCCACAGGTCAACTCAAGTGCCACCTTATCAACTTGAGGGTGAGTCGTGGTCGATGATGGGATTGAAGCTAGGCTCAGGGAGGAGCTAAGGTTCAAAACGGTTGAGGATGTCATGCGAGATGCTTGGGCTAGAGGATGTGGCACGTGAAGATGACGTTTCTATATGTCGTATGCGGGATGTGCGCGAATATGGAAAGGATGCGAGGTTTCCATTTGGCATACGTGGAATGTGTGCAGATATGGAAAGAGAGGAAAATTCGAAAGGAGTTAGGATTTCGAGGATTCGTAAGGGATATGGATTCCTAGTTGGATTAGGATTCCAAAAGTTCATAATTTCTAGACTCATGGTGGCAGCCATGCTGGGATTATAAATACACTAGAGGGGAGAGCAAACAGGGTATCCAAGGATGTACGAGGATCAAGAGAAAAATTAGGGTTTAGTCTTTTGCTCTCCATCTAGGGCTTTGTACGTGATGTCATGAGGGGTGCTTTGGATTGCACCTTGTAAACACTCTTATGCAATAAAATTTCATCTTCAAGTATAAAGGAGTGTGGTATCACATTCTTTCTCTTAATGTTCATCGATTTGCATCGTTTTGGCTTATTCTGTGATTTCGCTTTTACTTGCGATTTAATTTGAATTGATTCATCCAAAACCTTGCTAGGATATTAAGAAAGAGATCTGCAAAGTTTTATTGGTTAATTCCTCGGATTTTAGAAGTAATTAAGGTTTTAATTTTTGGATCGAGTCTGTTCTGTTTTTACGCTGCTGTAAATCTTGGGGATAATAACTTTGGATTGTGAACTCGAATTTGAGTATTGAAGTCTAGTTTATTGTGTTAAAATTTCAGATCAATCCGAGTTACGGTTTTAAAGTTATGCTCATTTTACCGTACCTTGGTCAGGCTATTTTTAGCTCTCGGGAAATTTGCTGAGTCCTCGAGAAAGCCCTCATGAAATTCGAGTACCCCTCGGGAAATTTTGTGAGCCCACGGGAATTTTAGTCTGGTTGGGGATTTTGCTGATTGGTCGGGAATTATCTTTCTAATTTTATTTTTGGTGTCAGTTTTGGGGTACTGCAATCATTCACCCCCTCTGGTTGCCAGGGTTACCGTATTTCAATCTTACAATTGGTATCAGAGCTTTGTTTCTATTTTGTTTTGATTTTAACCAATCTAAACAATCACCATGGCATCCGAGAGGTTTTCAACCAAGCCTTACATTTTTGATAGAATTGATTTTCAGTTTTGGAAAATAAAGATGAAGGCTTATATCATGTCACAGGGTTTTGACATATGGAAAAAGGTTTCTAAACCATACGATCCACCTTTTAATAATCAAGTTAATAACATAAATAAGGCTTCTTTTGAAACAAATTGCAAAGCTCAAAACTTGATTATCAATGGTGTTTGGCGTTCTGATTTTGATTATATTTCTTATTTTTCTTCTGCGCATGAGATGTGGAATGCTCTTTGTGCCAATCATCAAGGCTCTTCCACAATCAAGAAAGTGCATAAAGATGTGTACAAGAAAGAGTACATGAAATTTGAGATGAAACACGGTGAAACCTTGGATGAATATTTTGCTCTCTTTAACAAAATTCTTAGCAATCTTAGTTCAGTTGATTCTTCTTATGCTACTAATTATATTGATTCTAAAATTGCTAGATATTTGCTTAGTGGGCTTGATATGTCGGTTTGGGAGATGAAAGTTATATCAATTCAAGAGTCAGTAGACATGACTACTCTAACTTTGGATACTCTTTATTCAAAATTAAAAACTCATGAATTGAATATATTTTTACGCAAGATTTCTCCCAAATCAATGGCTTTGATTTCTTCGCCTTCCAATGAGTCTTCTTCTTTTATATCATCTTCAAATGTTTCTCTATCAGCTTTAAATGTTATGTCTGATGAACAATTTGAGCAGTTTGTAGAGGACTTGGATTTGCTTTCTATAAAAGTTGCTACAGCTTTGAACAATGTGAGAAACAGAACAAGAGGCGGTCTAGTTCAATGATTTGAATGTGGTGAGACCAACCATATTCATGTCAACAGTCCTAAACTCAAGAAATCTTCTGAGAAACCAAGTTGAGATGTGCCTTGGTTAAATGAATCATGAGTGATTGACATTTGTGAGAAGTTAGTTTTGGGTTCAAGCTACTCATGTGCACCGGAAGGTCTGGTGTTGGGAGAAACATGGTTGCTTGTCTTATGGTGTGCAGAACTTGGATGCTACTCGACGGTCGACAGCAGGTGATCAGGACCAAGTGGGGAGCTTGGTGCTGAACGATCAAGGAGGCTGGGTGAAGTCGAGGATGATCCTAATAGTACACATGAAGATTAAGCAAGTCATGGGATGAAGGTTGATGAAGACGGTATGTCGACAATGTCAAGCGAAGGGGATGCTGGTGCAAGTGACAACGCGGCTTGAGGGATCGGGAGCAGGAGAGACTTGCCGGCAGTCAAGATCGCAAGATGGAGGACACGTGTCGACATTGGAATGCTTGCTTGAAGTAAAGCAAGAAGAGTACAGGGGTTTCACGGTTTGACCGCAAAACCGTGGGAGGTCAAGAGACGGAGAAGATCAGCGAGGGCATGCAAAGTGAGTTGGAGGCCCAACCCACATCGAGTTCGAGTCCATCTCGGCCTCCAGGAGCAGCAAGCACTAAAATCGTAACCCAGATCGCATACGGACTCTGTTTTCGACGTTCTGCATATGGACGGAAAGATAATTTCATAACATTTCCAATAGCACCAGTTACATATCAAAATTCCTTCTAGATCAATGGGAATTGTCAAAACAAGTAGACGTTTAGGATCTGCCAGGAACCTTGGGAGACAAGCTTGGTGGAAAACTTGCAAGAGAAGCTTCCTAAGAGGCTTGTAGGGCAAGGGAACTTGGATGCCCAGCCTCTTGGCCTATAAATAGAGGGGAATGGCTGGTGGTTAGGGTATCCCTTTGAGCTATCAACTTTGTGAGAATCTTTTGTTAGGGTTATGAGAGGATAGGTCGAGTCTTGTAAGAGGTTAGAGCCTTGTGTGAGAAAATCTTGTAATAGGGCTGATCCTTGTGAGTAATAAAGAAGATTTTTTTGTATTTGTGAGTACTCTCCTCTTTCTAACATCTCTCTTTTGAATCCATTGTTTGATTCTTGATTTGGAGGCAAGTTTATCTTTTAGTTTTTGATTTTCGTTTTTGGTTTGAGCTGAAATTTTCAGCACCCTTGCAAGTCATACTTCTTGTTGCTAGAGGCCTAAAAATTCATATACACACACATATGTGATGTGGTTCAAGTTTTCATACCTCTAAATCATTAACTTGAAGTATACTTTGTCGGAGACAATTTTCTCTTGTGTTTCTTTTCAAGTGTTTTGTTCTTGTGACCATGACTAGTGTTCTTGTGCTCAATAGAACTTGAGGTTCATCTCACATACACTAGAGTCACATTTTCTTATTAATCTCTTTTAAGTTCTCTTTGTGTTTCCGCTAGCTTTCTTTGGAGGAGCGTTGGGTGAAAGGAATAGACCATCTTTTCAAAAGAAATTGTTGAGGCTCCTATTCACCCCCCCTCTAGTCGCCTGTTTCGGTCCTACATCTTCAAAGGAAGACAAGGAGGACAACAAACGCCCATCCAAAGAGGGTAAGATGAAGAACCGTAACTATAAGAAGATAGTGAATCGAGTCCCTGCCGCCCTCGATCAAGTTGATATGAGTGACGTGGACTCAATGAGCGATAGAAGTGAAATGAAGGCAAAGGAAAAAAGAATGACCTGACTGGAATATGTCTCATGGCACGTGACATAGTTGGCTCTAGCGAGGATGAACTCTACAGCGATGAAAATGAGATAAAACCTACTTACGATGATTTATCTCATGCTATAGTTCGTCTTAATGATAAATTGAGGAAATTCAATAAGAAAGCTAGGAAACATGGACTTGTTGAATCACTCAATTCTGAAATTGATAGGCTCATGTTTTTTATTTCTGATGATGATTCATACAAATTAGGTGATGCTTTACAATCTGAAATCATTTCTTTAAGAGATGTTCATGTTTGTACTCTTTATAAGCTCAGTGATAAAATTGTTAAGAATGAATCTTGTTTTGCTATTGGTACTATCATGCTTTCTCGAGTTGTTGATGAACTGTTTGTTACTAGAACTATCTGAAAAAGATGAAAGTTGCTTTGTATGCTAGTTTCTTGGTAAATACTTTATATTGTAGAAAACTTAAACAACTTAAGAATATGAAGAGCTCAACCCTTGTGAAACATGATTCAATTTCTTGTTCAAAATATTCATTGCTTGAATTGAAACTGAAAGATGCTTATGATGGAGTTGAACTTTTGTAAAATGACTTGCTTACTCATGAGACATTGTCTTATTCAAACTGTCGCAAACAAAAGAGCATTGCTGATGTTTGTAAAAATTGTATTGCTTTGATAAAAGAAGTTGATTATCTGCAAAGATCGTTGCAACGCTTTTCAACTAGAAACAAGAACCTCAACATGTTATTAGATACATCTAAAGTAAGCACAAATCATAGAGGACTAGGTTTTGATGCTCGTGCTTATTTTACTTCTCATCAACCTACTACAATCAAGGTTATTCAAAGAGATAAGATTGAGGTTAAACCAGAACTAAAGCAAATAGTTTTTAAATCTGCTGGAATCTTGTCGAACTTAGCAACATTAAGTGCAATTGCTTCTGCATCTAAAACAACTAAACCTATGAAGTATAATTGTACACATTGTGAAAAAGATGAACATTTGGTTCAGTTCTGTTTTAGACTTGCAAGACGACAGAAAAAGAACAGGAAAAAATCATTTGCTAAACATAAGTGGCAATGGTCATTCGTGGAATCTAGTAGAATAGTCAGGCCACAACATTTGAGGCGGTCGGGTCGACCTCAGTCGATGGTCGGATCACATGTTAATCGGTGGTTTGACCATCAGCGCCCTATTTTGGTAAGAGGTAAAAGTGACATTAATATTGCTCGAGGATTTTTGCCTGCTGGTGTTTTTGGTCGGGTGTCTCAGTGTTGGATACCGAAATTTCTTTTGACTCACCCCAATACTGAGACCTTGACATCTTCTCATGTGTAGACATCGAGAGCGAGGAAGGAGAACATTTGGCTAGTAGACTCCAGATGTTCACGCCATATGTCCGGTGATAAAAATTGTTTCTCCTCCCTCACACTCGCATCCCGGTCTAAATCAGTGACTTTTGGGGATGCTTCTACTAGCACCATTATTGCAAAAGGTACAGTCAAGGTAAGTGACAAATTTATGTTCAAAGATATAGCTCTTGTTGATAATCTAAAATACAACTTGCTTTCTGTATCATAAATGATTGATGACGATCTTGAGGTGTGCTTTAAAAAATCTGGTTGTAAAGTTTTTGATGCCTCCGGTGATCTTGTGTTTGAGATTTTATAATTTGGAAGAGTTTTTAAAGCTGATTTTGATTCACCTTCATCTTCTAAGATTAAATGTCTAATTGACAATGATTCTAAAGATTTATTCTTCTGGCATCGTAGACTTAGCCATGTTAGTTTTGATCATCTCACTCGTGTTAGTGGTTTGGATCTTATTCGTGGCTTGCCGAAACTTAAAGGTGTTGATGATTTGGTTTGCTCTTCTTGTCATTATGCCAAAATAGTTTCTGTCTCACATGCTCCTATTACCTTGGTTATGACAACTGCACCTGGTCAACTTTTACACATGGATACTGTTGGACCAGCTCGAGTTCAATCTGTTGGGGGAAAGTGATATGTTCTTGTCATTGTTGATGATTTCTCTCGATACTCTTGGGTTTTCTTCATGGTATCTAAGGATGAAGCTTTTGATCTTTTTCGAAACTTGGTTCTAAGACTTTCTATTGAACTCCCAGAAGCACTTAGAGCAATTAGAAGTGACAATGGTACTGAATTTAAGAATTTATCTTTTGAGTACTTTTGTGCTGAAAAAGGCATTGAACATCAGTTTTCCTCTCCAAGAGTTTCGCAATAGAATGGCGTTGTTGAAAGAAAAAATAGAACTTTGATTGAAATAGCTAGGACTATGCTTGATGAACATCAAACTCCTAGGAAGTTTTGGGCTGAAGCAATTTCTGTAGCTTGCTATATTTCAAATAGAGTTTTCTTGCGATCAAAGCTACGCAAAACTTCTTATGAGCTTTGTTTTGGATATAGACCTAGTGTTTCTCACTTGAGAGTTTTTGGGTGTAAATGCTTTGTGTTGAAATCTGAAATTTTGGATAAATTTGAAACATCTCAACATGGTATTTTTCTTGGTTACACTGCTCATTCTCGAGGATACCGTGTACTTGTGCTTGAAACTAACAAAATTATAGAGACTTGTGAAGTCACTTTTGATGAAGCTAGTCCTAGTACTAGATCCGATATTACAGGTACAGGTGCACAGGTTCAAGGAGAGGATGAGAGCATCTTTATTGAAGAAAGTGATGACGAAGACGTTGACGTGGTTGGCGGTCAGACCAACGTCTGTGTCGGGTCCAACTAGCACCTAGAGGCAGTTGAAGAGCAATACCAACCACAAGGAGATGAAGTCTCGACAACTTTGGATGGTCCTCGAGAGATCACTTCATCCCTCAAAGATGTTGTACAAGACACTTCTCGAGATGTTTCTGCTCCTTTGCACATTCAACGTCAACACCCCCCTAAATAAATAATTAAGAGTTTGAGATGAGTATGATGGGCGAGTTGACATACTTCTTGGGACTACAAATCAGGCAAACAAAAGATGGCACTTTTATTCATCAGAGTAAGTACACCAAGGATCTTCTTCGGTATTTTGACATGGAAAATTACAAGCCGATTTCTACACCAATAGGAGCTACTTCGACTTTAGATCCTGACGAGGATGGTGAGCCTGCTGATCAAAAAGAATATCGAAGCATGATTGGCTCGCTTTTGTATCTCACTACATCGAGGCTAGACATTTAATTTTTTGTTTGTCTGTGCGCTCGATTTCAATTTTCTCCTTATGCTTCACATCGTCAAGCTGTCAAGCATATACTCAGGTATCTCAAATTTACTTAAGAATTTGGCATACAGTACTCTATTTTCTTAAGTGTTAGTTTAAGAGTTTTTTCTAATGCTGATTTTGGAGGTTGTAGAATTGATAGAAAAAGTGAGGTTGTAGAATTGATAGAAAAAAGTACTAGTGATACATGTCATTTCTTGGGTACATCACTTATTGCTTGGTCATCTAGAAAACAATCTGCTGTTACACAATCCACTACTGAAGCTAAATATCTTGCTAATGCTAGTTGTTGCTCAAAAGTTCTTTGGCTTATTTCTACACTCAAGGATTATGAAATAAAATATGATCGTGTTCTACTTTATTGTGATAACAAAAGTGCTATAAATATTGCTAAGAATCTAGTGCAACACTCTAGAACAAAGCATATTGATATTCGATATCATTTTCTTCGAGATCATTTGTAGAAAGGCGATGTTGTGCTTCTTTTCATTGACACTGAGTTTTAGTTGGCAGACATTTTCACTAAACCTTTGGATTTTTCTCGCTTTGCTTTTCTTCGTGGGTAGTTGGGCATTGTTCATCCAATGGGTTTGTTTTGAGGGGGAGTTTGCTTCTTTATTTGTATCATAATGCATCCATGTTAATTTTCATGCATTGTTTTTATTCCTAATAAAAAACAACAAAAAGAAGAAAATATGGAGCTTTGATTTTTACCTTCAGTTAATCTTTATGCTTGCTAGCAATATCTTGTGAAGTTGATGGAACACTAGTCTTGCTTTCATATCTTTTAGTTTTTTTATGAGCCTATGACATAGTTTTTGAGGGATATGACGCATGACACATAAATATTCAAGTGAAACAAAAAGGAATATGTTATGCTGATCTGGTGGCTAGTTTGAGTTAAATATGCTTATATATGTTATAGCTGTGTTTATTTCATCATGATAGTACTTTAAATTTTAGTACTGGTAGTACTATAGCTCGTGTAATGTTAAAACAATGAAATCTTAATGAAAAGAATATCAAAAAGAAAGAAAGTGTGCAAAAGCACAGAAAATTCTGCATTCATGAAAAAATATTTTTGCCTAGGTCATCTCACGAGACTGCTTATCATTGCACTTTGATATGAACTTGGAGATGATCATAGATGCACACACAAACAGTCCCCATTTCAATGGTCTAGTCATCTATGATCATATCCAAGTTCATATCAAAGTACAATCATAAGCAGTCTCGTGAGACGACCTAGGCAAAAAAAAATTCATAAATCCAGATTTTCTTGTCCTTTTCCACACTTTCTTTCTTTTTTAAACTTTGGTCCTTTTCCACACTTTCTTTTATTTTTTTTTTAAATTGATTGTTTTGACTTTGCACGAGCTATAATACTGCCAGTACTTGTAGGACCGAATCTAGCGACCAGAGGGGGGGTGAATGGGCGCAAAACAGAAAATCAGCGGAAAATAAAATTCTAGACAGAAGGTCCAAATCGGAAGTTCTGATTTGGAGCCGGAAGTTCCGATGTACCGGAAGTTCCGGTCGGAGCCAGAAGTTTCGACTAATCCAGAACACCAGACAGAGAGCTCAAATCAGAAGTTCCGGACGGTGTCGGAAGTTCCGATGTACCGGAAGTTCCGATCGGAGCCGGAAGTTCCGA
>KE370919.1:795395-825866 GCA_000418225.1 Zizania latifolia
GATAAGAAAATGTTCTGTTGGCGTCCGCCTATTTATAAACATCATCAGTGATGGACGATAGTTTCTGCCCATCACTAATGGCCTAGCCATTAGTAACGGGCGAAAACTACCGCCCGTCACTGGATCAGTAGTGACGGGCAATAGTTGCCATCTATCATGCCCATTAGTGATGGGTGGTAATTCAACCCGTCACTAATATTGGTGCCCTCTCTTTAGTGACGGGCCAAATTACAACCCGTCACTAATAAGGCAACATCACTGACGCGTCCAAAATGGCCTGTCACTAAAAGTGTATTAGTTACGCGCATCAATTATCCATCAGTAAAGCTTCATCACTAAAGACTGTTTTTATGGTAGTGAGATGAGCAAACTAAATTACTAACAACTTTAAGTTTCGGTAAGCCACGAATAAGATCCAAACAACTAACTCGAGTGAGATGATCAAAACCAACATGGTCAAGTCTACGATGCTAGAGGAATAAATCTTTAGAATCATTGGCAACTAGACATTTAATCTGCCAGAGGAATAAATCTTTAGAATCATTGGCAACTAGACATTTAATCTTAGAAGATGAAGGTGAATCAAAATCAGCTTTAAAAACTCTTCTAAAACGTGAAATCTCAAACACAAGATCACCGGAGGCATCAAGAACTTTACAACCAGATTTTTTAAAGCACACCTTAAGTTTCTCATCAATTATTTGTGATACGAAAAGCAAGATGTATTTTAGATTATTAACAAGAGCTACGTCTTTGAACATGTATTTGTCACTTACCTTGGCTGTACCTTTTGCAATGACGACACTAGTAGAAGCATCCCCAAAAGTTACTGATTCAGACCGAGATGCACGTGTGAGGGAGGAGAACCAATTTTTGTCACCGGACATATGGCGTGAACATCTAGAGTCTACTAGCCATATGTTCTCTTTCCTTGCTCTCACGGCTTACATTCGAGAAGATGTCGAGGTCTCAGTACTGGGTTAAGTAAAAGAAATTTTAGAATCCAGCACTGACACACCCGACTAGAAACACCAGCAAGCAAAAATCTTTGAGCAAAACTAGTGTCATTTTTACCTCTTACCAAAACAGGGCATTGGCGGTCAAGCCATCGATTAACCCTCGGTCCGACCACTGAAAAAGGTTAGCCCGACCGTCTCAAATGTTGTGACCTGACTGCTCTACTAGATTCCATAAATAACCGTTACCACTTATGTTTAGCAAATGATTTTTATCTATTCTTTTTTTTGTTGTCTTGCATGTCTAAAACAGAACTGAACCAAATATCCATCTTTTTCACAATGTGTACAATTAAACGTCACTAGTTTAGTTGTTTTGGATGCAGAAGCAATTGTGCGTGATGTTGCTAAGTTTGATAATGTTTCAGCTGATTTAAAAACAGTTTGCTTTGGTTTAGGTTTAAAAACATGTCGTGGTTCTTTTACCGGTTGAAAAACGTGGCAAGGATCTTTATAGATAATTAACTTCTTTTTTCAAGCAATATAATTTTTACAAGCATCAACAATTCTCTTTTATTTGTGACAGTTTGAACAAGAGAACATCTCATGAGTACGCAAGTCATTTTGTAAAAGTTCAATTCTACCATAAGCATATTTCAGTTTTATTTCAAGCAATGAATAGTTTGAATAAGAAGTTAAATCATGTTTCACAATGATTGAGTTTTTTATGTTCTTGAGTTGTATGAATTTGCTACAGTATAAAGCATTTATCAAAAAACTAGCATATAAAGTAACTTTCATCTTTTTCAGATAGTTCTTAATAACTAACAGTTCATCAACAACTCGAGAAAACATAGTAGTATCAATAGCAAAACAAGATTCATTCTTGACAATTTTTCCATTGAGCTTATAAAGAGTAGAAGCATGAATATCTATTAAAACAATAATTTCAGATTGTAAAGCATCACATGATTTGCATGAATCATTATCAGGAATAAAAGACTTGAGTCTATCAATTTCAGAATTAAGTGATGCAACAAGTTTATGTTTCTTAATTTTTTATTACATTTTCTCAATTTATTATGAAGATGAATAACAGTATGAGGTAAATTACCGTAAGTAGGTTTTACCTTATTTTTATTGTTGTAGAGTTCATTCTCACTCTAGCCGACCATGTCAGTGAAATCGTTCCTTTTGTCTTGCTGCTCTTATCTGTCTCTGTCTCTGCTAGAATGCGCTCTTCTCTGTCTCTGCTGCTGCCGCGCCGCCGCTGCTTGTCTTTCACTGGATCGACCAGCAGCAGCACCCGCGGGCCGCCCCCGGCTCAGGGCGACCAACAAACAGCTCTACTGAGGTCCTACACCCTCCAGAATGAGGTCGGCGACCTCCGCTTCCGTGCGTTGGCGGTGAACCCGTGCCTTCCCTGGCGACGCGCCACACCTGCTCGACGAAATACCTGTGCCGCCGACAACCTCAGAATTGCTCTGGCTGAGTGGAGCGGATCAGGGAGGCACTTAGCTGTCTTCTTGCCCTGTCAAGATTAGGCATGGTGGCTGCAACAACGAAGCTCAAGTTGGATTGGCTACTAACTGACATTGAGGTTGTACAATGATTTGGGATTCGGAAATTCGATTCTTGTTGCTCTTGGCACTATGCCAGATTGGTATGTCTAGACGAGCTAACATGTGGTGCAGTGCTGCTGCTGAAAGATTGACGAGGAACACAGAGCCAGCGCAGCGACAAGATCCAGTCCTCACTCTTATGAGGCTCTCGGATGACGTGTAAAGAAGATGCAGTAGGACCCGCTAGATATAATTTATGCAAGCAAGGTGGTCACTAGGGCCTTAAGGATGTTAAAAGAATCAGAAATGGTAAGCACCAGTATTTATGTTTGTGTGGTTGGCAGGCAACGTAGCATCATCATCTCCACAACCGCACAATCCAAGTGACTAGCATGGCCACTAAGTTTGCATGATACAAGTGAACAATTCTGAGTCTTGGCCTTGCCTTTACAAGTAGCACCACCTATTAGTCTCTTGTTGTGCATGCTAATTTGTCAATATCAGCGTGGTTCTTGGCATGGGATGCTCTTGAATAGCTTTGGTGGTAGCTGAGGAGATGCTAGACATGGCAATCAAGACGCTGTTGCCTGCCATTGAGGTTCTGAAGAGCATGCTTCACTACATGCATGGGCAAATTGGTTTTAAGCAGGCCTTGGTGACATGCTCAGATTGAGAAAGAAAAGTCTGTATTTACAAAAATGGAATTTCCAGAGATTTTTAGTGCAACACGTATAGATGGATGTGTTGCCTGCTATTATGTGGTGGTGGTGTTTCCATTGGAATGGATGGAGATAAGAGAAAAAACTAGAAAGGCAAGGCAACTGGTGGCTTAGAACTGAACTGTGAGGAGCTTCCGAGACTATGGAGAAAGGCGTAGCTGGAGAAAATTTGTACAACACAGATGTTCAACCAAGAGACTGCATGGACACGGAAGTGGTAAACACCAGTACTCGTATATGTAAGGATTGAAGGTAACGTAGCATTGCCTTAACCACAACTCTGCAAGTCACCAGCGTGGCCATCAAGCTTACAAAATATCAGTGAGCAGTCCTCAGTCCAAAACTCATGCCCATTTAGCTGTATCCGTCTATATTTGCTTTAAGTTCATGCTGGTAGTGATTTCTTATCTTTCTTCTTGCCTCCAGAGCTGCCTTTCCTGGGCTGAGCATGTCTCCTCATCTTCTGTCTTTTAGGTTCTTGTTTTCTTCTTGTGCCACTGTAGCGCACCTAAGGAGGAGAGAACTGAAGCTGCTTCCATTCCCATCTTATCCATGCAGCACTAGTATTGCTCCTAACACTTATTCACAGCAAAGTCGTCTCCTATCAGTTCCATCTGCAAGATCTAAAGAACAAACATTATCTCCAACTGATTGCCGGTCTTCCTCCCCTCACGGTATCAGTAACAGTGGTACAAGAAAGAAAGGAAGGAGGAGAAATAGGAAGGAGACATCAAAAAATGAAAGGGAATGTGTGCCATCTGCGGAGGAAATGTCGATTAGGGTTAATAAGCTCTATGAGAGTGGTGACCCCCTTGGGAAGAAGGAGTTGGGCCGGTGCGTGGTTCAATGGCTAAAACGGGGCATGCACTCAATGGCCACTAAATTTGCTTCCACAGGTATGCAGAATGATGAAGAAGCATTCTCACTGGATGGGGGATCATCTGAAGGCAACCTGGGTTTTGTGATCCTTGCACAGCCTTATCTATCTGTCACTCCCATGCCCAAGGGACAGGAGGCGATCTGCCTCAAGGCCTCAACTCACTACCCTACCCTCTTTGACCACTTTCAAAGGGAACTCCGTGATGTTCTGTTGCAACAGCAGAACCATGGCCTTATTTCTGATTGGCGTTCCACACAATCTTGGATACTTCTGAAAGAATTAGCTAACTCAGCTCATCATCGGGCAGCTGCCCGCAAACCTAAAGCTTCTATTATGCACAGTACCCTTGGCATAAGCCTTGACAAGACAAGGTTGATGCAGACCAAAATTGAAGACTTTGTTAAGAAAATGTCAGACCTTCTACACATAGAACGAGATGCAGAGCTGGAGTTTACACAAGAAGAATTGAATGCCACTCCAATGATGGATGATAAATCAAAGCAGCCACTCAAGCCAGTCGAGTACTTGGTGACTCATGGACAGTCACAGCAAGAGCAGTGCGATACCATTTGCAATTTGAATGTTATCAGCAGTTCAACTGGTCAGTATGCCATAGAGTTTTTATGTTGTCAGTGGTTAGTAATTACAATTATGCATAGACAGGAGAGGGATTTTTGGATAGTAATGTGGTGAGATATGCTTTTGAATGCTTACATGTATTAAGCATACAAACATGCAAATACAAATAAGATTAACTTGAGATTTGATACTTGAAAGTTGGTATATGAAGCAACGGTACCGTCCTATTTGTTAGGCATGTCATAGAGTAAAAGAACAGTTAATAAGACTGCTATTTTAAAAAAAAATCTTACTTCCTGCAGGGTTGGCTGGCTTACATTTGGTCCTATTTAGAGTGAAAGGAAACCATAGATTACCTCCGACCACACTCTCTCCTGGGGACATGGTTTGTATGAGGACATGTGATAACCGGGGTGAGGTTGCTACTTCTTGCATGCAAGGATTTGTATATAATCTTGGTGAGGATGGTTGCAGCATTACTGTGACACTGAAATCCTGCCGTGGTGATCCTACCTTCTCCAAACTTTTTGGGAAAAGTGTGCGGATCGACAGGATACAGGCATTGGCTGATGCAGTTACATATGAGGTAATGCAGTTTTGCTCATGCACTTAAAAAATCAGTACTCAGTCATCTCCATTTCTGATGTCATGAGGCATATCTAGTTTACATGTTTACAAAATGACAGTACTGGTAAGGATTTTATTGTTCTAAACTTTGTACATTTGGTATATCAAACCTAAATACTTTATTCATAGTCCATGTAGGAATATATGCTAGGTATGATGAAAATTAACGAGGAAAAAGTTACTTTGTAGCTGTTTATAGCTATATTCCTGTTTCCGAATCAGTATGCCCCAAAAAATAAGGGCTACAGCCATGTCTGTATTAAATTTTGCTTGTCAATTCAGTTTTCTTATGGGGGTGTCATGTTGGTGTTGGTACGTTCTACAGGATTGTCTATTATTAGCTTTTCAGTCTTGCTATCTTGTGATGTTGTTCTCACGATATTAACTCTAGAACACTCTGGTGTTATGCAAGAGATAAACAAACAAGTTCTTCATGATCTGAAATAGTGGTGCATCAGATTAATAATAACTCAATAAAGCTTATTATTTTACAGCAATCAGGATTCTTAAAAAAAGAGCAAGGCTGGTTTTATCCTAGTTTCTTGGGGGAAAATATCCGATTTATGAATTTTATTGGCTTCTAATGTACATGTTTGTATGGAAGAAGTGATTGAATGAGGGCCTTTTTTGGAAAATTGACTGGCTAATTTCAGATGATTTTTTGAACCCTTATCGCAGCATCAATTTGTTTCACATTTCTCTACAAGGTTGAGAAAATGTTTATTTTATGTCAAGTTTTACTAAAAATCTGAGAAGGGTAGAAGCTTAGTGATTTGTGCTTATGATCTGGCAGCGCAATTGTGAAGCATTGATGCTTCTTCAGAGGAAAGGTTTGCAGAAAAGGAATTCTTCCATTGGTGTAGTAGCCACTCTGTTTGGGGACAAGGAAGACATGATGATGCTGGAGCAGAATCATCTGGCTGATTGGGGAGAATCAACAATACATGATGATGAGCTATTGGAGAGGTACAACTATGACTTTGATGCCTCACAATCAAAGGCTACTGCACTAGGCTTGAACAAGAAAAGGCCTGTCCTAATAATCCAAGGACCTCCTGGCACGGGCAAGACTGGTTTGCTTAGCTATATCATTGCATGTGCTGTCCGACAGGGTGAACGCATTCTTGTGACAGCTCCAAGCAATGCAGCAGTCGATAACATGGTGGATAAGTTGTCAGATACTGGACTGAACGTTGTACGAGTTGGAAATCCTGCTAGGATATCTCCATCTGTCGCTTCAAGATCCTTGGGAGAGCTTGTGAATAGAAGGCTTAAGAAGTTCACTCAAGAGTTTGAGAGGAAAAAATCTGACTTGAGAAAGGACTTAAAACACTGTATACAGGATGATACTTTAGCTGCAGGTATACGTCAACTGTTGAAGCAGCTTGGAAAGACCTTTAAAAGCAAGGAAAAGGAAATAATCAGAGAAGTCCTTTCAAATGCTGAGGTTGTCCTATCAACTAATATTGGAGCAGCTGACCCACTTGTGAGGAGAATTGGTTGCTATGACCTAGTAATTATTGATGAAGCAGGACAAGCAATTGAACCCTCATGCTGGATCCCTATCTTACAAGGAAAAAGATGTATCCTTGCTGGTGATCATCGCCAGCTTGCGCCTGTTATATTATCAAGAGAAGCTATGCAAGGTGGACTATCAATGTCTTTACTGGAAAGGGCTTCATCGATGTATGATGAACTACTGACGACAAAATTAACAACACAATACAGAATGCATGATTCAATAGCCAATTGGGCATCGAATGAGATGTATGATGGGTTGCTCAAATCCTCCCCATCTGCTGCTTCTCATCTTCTTTCTGATTTTCCATTTATCAAGGTATGGATGCTCTGTTCCTGTGGCTATAAACCAATAAACATTTAGCAGTGGGTAGTTTCTCATTCCAGTTGCCAAAATCCTATATAATAAAATGCTTATTCATATAATGGAAGAGCTATGGCTTCATGACACTCGATATGGTTTGATCTCATGCTTGATTTTCATTGTTGAATGAGGAGGCTGCACTCTTTTCTCATTCCTTCTTTGTGTGGGTGGTGTCGCTTTTTTCTTTCCTTTTGTGCCAAAATCCCGATGATCACTATCATAGTGGTGCTTGTAGTGCTGCTGGGACTGCTTAAGCCGATCTTGAATCTTTGCCAAAAACTGATCCAGTTCCTACAAAAGCTGATCCACCGTGGGTAGCTTGGCTGACCCATGGTCATGGCGATGCAGGCTAGGGGGGTCACGACAATACACCACCTGAAAGTGTGTGGTGTTGATGGTCGATTGAAAGGAGGTGTTGTAGGCAAACTTAGCCAATTAAGCCAGTGAAGCCATTGCCAAGGCCGATCCCCTGCCAGACAACGCAGATACATCACAATAATTTTGTTGACTACCTCGGATTGGCCATCGGATTGTGGGTAGTAGGCGGAGCTAAGATGCAACATGATGTCGACGAGGCAGAAAAGATCTGTCCAAAAGCTACTGGTGAACACTGGGTTGCGATCACTCACGATGATTGTCGGGATGCCATGGAGCCGCACAATCTCTATGAAGAAGGTGTTGGCAGGAGATAGAGCTGTGTATGGACGGCTCAAGGGGATGAAGTGCGCCATCTTTGAAATCTATCCACCACTGTGAGGATCACTGTTTTACCGTGGAGCTTGCGAAAGCATTCAATAAAATCCATGGTGATGTTGGCCCAGACTATTATCAAGACGCATAGAGGCTGCAAGAGGCCTGCTGGATAGAGATGCTTTACTTTATTGCATTGGCACACCGTGCAAGACCGCACGAAATCTTGGACTGCGGTGTGGGTGTTGGGGACATGAAAATCAGTCTGTAGACAGTGTAGTGTCTTTTGAATGCCCTCATGGCCCACGTCATGGGTTTTGACACTAGGACGACCGGCAAGGACGGTGACGTGGCTAGGAGGTAGATTCAGCCGTCGAAAGTGATCATGTTGTTGGTGATCTCCCAAGGTTCCTACTGAGTGCTGGCTAATATACAGGTGTACAACTCCTAGAGGCCGACATCCTACTCGAGCTCTTGTAATAGGGTGTCGTAGAGGTCGAATTGGGCAGCGGATATGGCACGGATAGCCAGCTGAGGGTCTGCATCCTAGTGAGACAGCGCGTCGGCCACAACGTTGGAGCGATCCGTCTTGTATTCTGCCTCGAAGTCAAAGCCAAGGAGCTTGCTAACCTAGTGGTGCTACAGGATTGTAGACAACCGTTGATCGAGGAGGTACTTCAGATTGTAATGGTCGGTGCGGATGATGCATGGATGGCCCTAGAGGTAGGAATGCTAGTGGCGTACTGCCTGGACCAAACTGATTAGCTCGTGTTCATAGGCAGTGAGACCAGCATGTTGAGGTGGTACTGGCCAACTAAAGAAGGCAATGACACCCGTGCTCTGATGTAGAACCACGCCTATGCCATGGCTCGAGGCATCGCATTTGACGATGAAGGGTCTGCTGAAGTCAGGCAACTACAAGATTGGAGCTAATGTGAGTGCATCCTTGAGGGCGAGAAAAGTGGTATCTGATACTAAGTTGTCATGGCCCTCAACCAACGGGACTTGGGGCAACGAGTGGAGAGTGTACTTGTGGTAGACGGGAGGGCGTGGGTGTTCAGCTCCTTGCCTCCTCGGTGTCGTGATGGCAAGATGAAGATTGACGCAGGGAGAGGGTAGAGATAATTGGGTAAAAGTAGAGACTGCTTTATTTTCTTGTTGTTCCCCCTCATATATGCCTGCTCCTTTATTTAGAGGAGAGGCTACAACTTATCTTTAGAAACTGAAATAATCTAGGGAAACTAATCTAGCAATAATTAAGAAACCCTGATTTAGGAAAATAATCCTACTAACTAGGAAATACTCCCTCCGTCCCATAATATAGCAACCTAGTACTGGATTTGACATTTCATAGTACAACGAATCCGGACAGTGAACTGTCCGGATTCGTTGTACTATGAAATATCAAATCCAGTACTAGGTTGCTATATTATAGGATGGAGGGAGTAACAGATAGCATACTTAATGCTAATTGGGAAATAATAGTTGGACCAGGTTGGGCCAGTGCAGCCCTCTTGCGGTGGCTATAGGTGTGCCCCTACCTGACAAATATTGTATAAAATAAAAAATTGAATGAAATATTTTATCCACATTTTTCTATTGCAAATGTTCACCTTAATTTAATTATGTATGTGCCAATCTATAATATTTGATTATTCTATAGTACTAAAAAACTTCTAGGGTAATCTATAAAAAATACAATGCAAGTAGGTGGGATAGTAGATTCACTATCACCGGCTCACCGCCACCATTCCATTCTTTTAAGAGTATTATAGATAATTGTAAAATAATACTAAAAAATCAAGGGTAATCTATGAAAAGTACAATGGAAGTATATAAGTAGGTGGGGTGGTTGATTCATTGCTACCACTACCACTCCATTAATTTAAGGGGAGTATAGATAATTCTGAAATAATACTAAAAATTTGAAGGGTAATCTATAAAAAGTGCAACGGAAGTTGGAGGGGTGGCAGATTCACTGCCACCACTACCACTGCATTCTTTTAAGAGGTGTGTAGATAATTTGGTACTGGAATGCAATCTCTACAAATGTATATGCAGCTGCTGATTGATCGGATGGTAATATGTATTCCAGTTTTTTATGTTTAAGGTTTATTGTTTTTGCATTTTGCAAGTAGCCATTTCTTTCTGTCCTGTTAAAGTATATATGCTTTTATGCATTGTTTTCCAGAAACAAATACAAATTTTAACAATCCTAATACTTTTTATTGTTGCTTAAGTGCATGAATCAAATTGATGATAGATTAAAATTTTCTTTTTCAGGAAACATGGATAACTCGTTGCGCCTTTCTTTTACTTGACACTCGAATGCCCTACGGAAGTTTAAATATTGACTGTGAGGAGCATTTAGACCCTGCTGGTACAGGCTCTTTTTATAACAGTGGCGAAGCGGATGTAGTTTCACAGCATGTTTTGAGTCTTGTACAATGTGGTATGTGTCTAATTTCCTTCTTTAATTACTTAGATAATACCAATAGATTTATGTGTTCATTTTGCACTACACATTTTGTATTCTACAAGATTAGGTACTTAAGTCTTTTGATGTATTCAAAGAGTTTGTCCAGTACTTTGCATGTTTGTGTATTGCTTATTTTTTTACTTGCCCTGATATTGGTTCTTATGATGCTACTATGGCACGCTTTAAGTCAACATCAGATCCCTGAATCCAGATGGATTAGGAATATAATCTGATGGATTAGGAGTATAATCTGCTTAGCATTGTGATGTTCTGTTAACACAAGTTGTCAGAATTAAAAAAATCGTATTTGTGTTTGGATTATAAAAGCATTTTCAGCTAGTACTAGTTTGTGATTTTTGTGTTGCTAGCACTGGATGTTTTCGGTTGACTAATTGCCACTACATATTTTCTGTTTTCATTTGTTACTGCATTGTAGGCTTCTTCTAAGTCGAGTATAATATTCATGGGCAACTTAGTCTTCGGTGAAGTTGTCCTTTCTATATTCCATTTTGAGTGCCCATGGGTGGAAAATGTAACACTTTTCTTGTTCATTAATCCATTCGGTCACTAACCATATAAAAAACTTCTTATCCCTAATTATTGCCACATAGATTGTTTATTACTGAACTGCTGAAAACAATTTGTACAGGGGTCTCTCCGAATGCAATTGCTGTTCAGTCGCCTTACATTGCGCAAGTACAACTATTAAGAGACAGGCTAGAAGAATACCCACAAGCTTCTGGTGTTGAGGTTTCAACCATAGATAGTTTCCAGGGGAGGGAGGCAGATGCAGTGGTCATATCAATGGTAAACACCCTGAATTTTCTACTTTTTAGATCAAGAACTTTCTGGTTTGTTGTTAGGTGACCCTGGTACCTCTAATGGCATGTTGAGCTAGAAATCACATGTCATAAAGATGCAGGCCATTCTTCTAAGGTATTCTATCTCAATCCTGTTAGGTTCGTTCAAACTCCTCGGGAGCTGTTGGGTTCCTCGGCGACAACAGACGCATGAATGTGGCCATCACAAGGGCACGCCGGCATGTTGCCCTTGTGTGCGATAGTTCTACAATCTGTAACAATGATTTTCTGGCTAGGCTCCTTCGCCATATCCGTCAGCACGGCCAAGTTAGGCATGTTGAACCTGGTTCCTTTGGCGGTGATTTTGGTCTTGGCTATAATCTGCCTGCCTTGCCCTCAATCAATTAGTTTTACACTTGGCATGACATCGAATTGGCAACTTTTTACTGTGGTTTCTGCGCGCGCGCGCGCGCACACACACATATATATATATATTTTATATTTATTTATTTATTTACACTTGCGCTACCAAAACAGCAACATCAGTTCCTGTCCTATTTGGAATTCAATGGGAGATTAAGATCATTTTAAGCAACCTTTTGTTTTAAAATATATTATTTATTATTAAAAAAAGACAAACCTTTGTATTTTAACATTTATTATTTAGTATGAAAAATGCTACCTTTGCATTTTTAACATTTATTATTTGTTATTAAAAAATGCTAAACCCTAAACTCTAAACCGTCTAAACCGTAAACCATTGATCAAATGAAATACAAATTGTTGCAGCGCGGGAAAGATTTATAGCGCCATAACAGTGCTGGTTTATGACACGAACCGACATTGATAAATGAAACTGGCACTGTTGTGCTACTTTCAGTGTCGGTTTATTACATGAACCGCACTGATGTATCAGTGTTGGTTTGTGTCATGAACCGGCACTGAAATCGGCGCAACAGTGTCGGTTTCGTTTAAGTTCAAAAAATTTAACGGCTTCTATTTTTTAAACCGGCAGTGATACGACTTTAGTGTCGGCTTGGAGATAACCGACATTAATATAGCGGTACTTTTAAGTGGTTTTTTTAAGTGATTTTGTGGTAGTGATATTTTCATGCAACGTAGAAATGAGATTACAAGAAATATGATATTCCAATGGTACAATCATAATAAGAGATGATAGATAAGATTTCAACATACGGATAATCCCAAAACACTCTGTGTTGCAAAATGTTCCTAACTAATATTCCAGGTGATGTACCAAACACCTAAATCTTACAAAGTTACTTCATAATTTTTAGGAATACTATTAACATTCCTCTAACCAAAAGCACCGCAAGAGAATTGTACACACTACATTTTTCATTAAAGTGAGCATTCCTCTAACCAAAAGCACCCCAAAGGGAATTGCACACGCGCTACCTTTTTTTTTATACTAAAGTGCCAAATTTGCAGTACTGGTGTAACACAATATTTGGACAGAATAATAAAAATAATGGTAAGAGTTAGTTGCAGAAAAATTCAAGTACCTGTTGTATATAATATTACCAAAACCGAGCTAGCTAATGCAACAATTTAGAATTCAAATCAAACAGCATAACAATGTAAATCAGTGTATGCCGCATAATAAAATATGCTTTGATAGCTAAATTTTGTACGGGTTCAATTTTAGACTAAAATTATAAAAGAACCAGAACCTCCGTATGAAGACCAGTCAAACCAATATGTTAAGCATAGTCTGATTAGACTTACATGACAGGGCCATACCTATAATTTATAGACTCTAAACGGTGATTCTAGCAAATGATAGTATGATATTTGATGACAGGCTCTAAAACCGTTAGTGTTTAAGTATGTGCCAGCAGCAATGTTTAAGTTCTTTTGAAAACAAAAGTAAAAAAAAACTGAATCAAGGTTTCTCTACTACTGCAGCAGCAGCAGCAGCAGCAGCAGCAGCAATGGACCCCTTATGGTCAGGTAGACGAGTGACCCCATGGACTTCCACGCAGTGGTAGTAAAACACCGTGGAAGCTGTCGTGGAGAGCACCTGCAGAGCAACTGGCAGAAGAAAGAAACCAAACACTACACCCAGCAGCCATACGGCGAAAGAAAATAATGGGCTGTCTGACAAGACATCAGAAACCGCGTACACCGGCCAAACGCCAGCACGCCGGCCTCTTTCCTCCTCGCCTTCATCAGCCGCCACGCCAACCACAGCGCGGGCGCTGCCCACCGGCCCTCCGCCGCCGCCGACACGGCGATGCTCACCGGGATGACGGCGCTTAAGTGGACGTAGAATACGAGGGCGACGAGGAACAGCAGGTAGCCGAAGATGGACGCCATGGCTGAACCGCCGACTGAGGTGACAAGAATTGACGCACGACGAGGAGAGTCACCGTCGTCAGGTCGAGGATGCCCATGAATATGGCGGTGATGAATGGTCCACTGATTCTCTCCTCCATTGCCTCCCACCGGAGCAACTCGGTGAAGGAGAGCCGCTTGCCGGAGTACGTCGTCGAGCCGGCGACGATAGCCACGACCTGCACGGCGAGCCTGCTCACGAGGTAGGCGAGGTAGAGAAGAGCCAGGTTCTTGGCGCGACCTCGGATGCTATCAGTCGCTGCGGCATGGTCGTTGCCCGTAGGGTCGGTGTTCTTGAGCTCGCCTTTATCGATGAGGATGGCGGCCTCGAGACGGTGGTCGGGGATGGCGGCCGCGAGAGGGTTGACGTGGATGGCCGCGACGCTCAAGAAGATGAAGGTGTGGCCGAAGATCAGCAGGGTGATGGGTGCGAAGAGCCTGATGTTTCGTGTGGGAAGGATAACCGATTCCGCTATGATGGTGATGATGCGTGAAGACGAAGAGGAGCTCGGTGCTGTGGCCATGTCAGATTAGTGCGCGTATCAGCGTATGGGAAAACTAGTTCTTGTACTACTCTGCTGGCTACTGGTTTTGATACTAGTAGATTGGAAGTCGAGCGAAGACTCGGAATTTACGACTTGGAATGTTTACTGTTGACTACCGATATCCACAAATCCTGCAGTCCGTTTTCCTTTCTTTTGCGTCCACTAGTTAGTTCAGATAAGATGATGGAAAATCCCGAATAAATAGCGCGGAATAGCAGATCTTTATTAAATGAGCACTGCTTGCAGCGGTTCCTCGATTCTCCCTGCTCACTACCGGAAACCGCTATAGCTAGTGTTGAAGGGTTTACTAAATCCATAGTGCACTCCGTAAGAGGTTTATTCGTCGAGTGCCGATCTATTACACTTGGCAAAATTTTGAGACTTAGCAAATAGATTAAAATACACTCCGTAAATAATTGACAAAGACACTCGGCAAAAAGCCACAAAAAATCAACAGTCACGGAGGCCAACGACGTGTGAGGATTGCAAAAAAAGTAGTTTGTTGAGTGCCATAAATAGACACTTGGCAAACCCTATGGTTCATCGAGTGTTTTTCTCTAAGTACAACACTTAGCGAACTCTTTGCTGAGTTTAATCTGGCTTTCGCCGTGTGCCAGGGACACACGACAAAACCCTAGATTCCCGTAGTGGCTAAATCCTGATCGCCCAATCAAACTTGTAACTGTCAGTGTTAAAACATGATGGATTAACGAGTAAAACATTCCGTATAATTATGTGAAACATTGATCACAACTGATTGAAATATTATATGTGAACACTTGAAATAAATTGTGTTTCTCGCTGAAATATGGATTATATTTTGTTTGGCAACACAACTAATATATAGAGTGAAATATTGTTTAATAAATAAAATAAAACAATTGTTTAACTATTTAAAATATTATGATATACTAGTTAAAACAATATGTGTAATTATATGAAACACTATTTATTACTGATTAAAATATTATATGTGAACAGTTAAAATAATTTGTATTTCTAATAAAACATAATTTACATATTTTTTGAAAACACTACTAATGTATAAAAGTAAAATATTATTTAATAAATAAAATAAAACAACTGTTAAACTATTTGAAACATTATGATATACTAGCTGAAATAATAGTGTAGTTGTAGTAAAACATTATTTGTAACTGATCGAAAGATTGAAATATTAGATGCTCATAGTTTTTTGGACGGGTGAAAAGGATTTGCTGGGTAGGCCCAAAGCCCTGTGTCGGGCGTAGAGGCTTCCTAGACTACGCCGCGCAACTGCTGGTCCACGCCACGCAAGATCAGCTACTGGGCTGCACCGTCCAAAGCATTCAGGCGTCCACACAGATGTCTGCGCTTCCGTGCGGGTACTCAATTTAGTTTCTAATTATTTCAGTATAGAAGTCTCATTTGATACCAACGGCCAAGATATTATATTTTTATAACCATTATAAATCATACCCTTTGACATTTGAATCTTCATATTAATTTTAACTGTTTAATTCATTGACCGGTTCTTCATATTAATTTTTACTGTATAATTCATCTACATGTTGGTTGACAAATAACCCCCATGAAGCTGTCTACTGTTAGAAATTGGCACGTGAGGTGGCCCATTTAATTAATTACAAAGCATGTTTATATAAATAGTTTCATATTGCTTATTTAGTGGGATAGAGACCCACTTATAAGGTAGAGTAATCTATATTTATTAAATAGAGAAAACTCATGATTGACTTCACTAAAAGTCACATGCACGCACGTATTCACGTATTTTTCGTGTGAAATACCGCGTGACTTGTGACTTGCGATAAAATAAAGCCAAGTCAATCTTTCTTTTTTAGATTTTCATGTACACATTATCTGTATCTAAATATTTCCATTGCGATGTTTTTTAAAAAATAGCCTCCAATTGCCTCAGTCGGTATTTTTTTAAAACCACCCATGAGAGAGGGTGATTTAAAAAAAACACCCACAAGAGGGTGATTTAAAAAAGTTCCAGAGTGGTTTTTGTGACCTATGGATGAGAACAGCCTATTTGTAAATTTTCCTTAGGGAAAATTTCCTCCTTCGAAGGCCGCTCACCACCCCCTCCAAAACCACCCGCCCTAATAATTATACCTGTAGTTGATTTGGCAATTCGGTAGAACTTTTTCGCTTTCGTATGCTCAACACTCACCTCTCTCTTCTTTTTCCTGAATTTGGAATGAATTAAATAATATTTTTATGTGATAACCCTTTTATAGGGCTGAGGGCAAAAACCACCGCAACCACCCCTAGGGGCGGTTTTTGAGGGTGATGAGGTCAATGAGGGAATTTTCTTTAGAGAAAATTTTACCTATAGGTCCTTTTAAATGTAAAATTTCTCTACAATGTAATGTTAGAAATGGTGAAAGTGCATCTTGATGCATTTAGATATTTAATTAATTTTGGTGTATTAATGATAACCGTGATCAAATGCTAGTAACCATGTTGCTGAGATGAATTCAGAAGTTGAAAGACAAAATGGTGTTGCAATTCAAGCAATTATGGAGAAAAAGTTCTTCTTAGTGCAATATAGGCTCAATGGTGCGAAATGTTTAATTTTCATAAGAAATTGAGTCTAGGTATGCCATACTATCAAAAGGGATGTGTTTAAACAGTGTTCCAAAACTTTGTGCTCAAAAAAATCTTTTTGAGAGTTTTTAGATCTTTTCTAAATTGAACTATGATTTTTCAGCAAAGCCGGATGATCCAGAAATTTGGTTCTGTTCCGCAGTTTTTGTACGTCAGAATATCTGGGGCAAGCTGTATACTCCGAAAACAGCGTTCTATTTAGATTTTTTCTAAAGCTTGAAACATCCGGATTCATCCGGATAATCTAAAAATAGTGTTCCGTTGAATTTATTTTTGTGGCCCGGAACATCCGGACAAAGCCGGATGATTCGAAAACATTCTTCTATTGGATTTTATTCTGAGGCCCAGAACATCCGGACAAAGCTGGATGGTCTAAAAATTACTTTTTATTCGAATTTATTTTGATGCTTGGAATTCCAAAACGAGTGTTCTGTTTGATTTATTTTAGAGGCTGGAACATTCGGGTTGGTCCGGATCATCTGAATGAATAGTGCACGAATATTCCTTTCAACGGCTAGTTTTGGGAAAGGAATATAAATATCTTCTTCTCCCATGATTGAGGCACGTTTTCCCAAAATCCCTAGCAGCCATTCTTTCACACCATCTCTCTCATTCTTGTGCTAGATCTAGAGCGAATCGTTGTGATTCGAGTTGAGAGATCTACACAAAACTTCTTGAGTTCGTCTTGATCCATTCTCTTGGAAGTTTTGGTGTGGGTGTGTTTATTGGTTTTCTTAGGAGATCTTGAGCACACAGTTGTTGGATCACGTAAGTTTTCAATGGATCTATTACTCTTAAAGTTGATCCCTCCTAGATGGCTAGCCGTCGATCCACGAGTACCCAAGGGATTGTGGGTGTCCAGTCAAGTTTATACAAAGCTTCACCTCGGCTTCAAAGAGGTAACCTAATAGAAAACCAATGCCAACCTCGGTGGGCACTTTGTGAGAAAAAGGGTTGAGAGAGATCCGGCCTTTTGGGACCCCTCAACGGAGACGTAGGATCATGGGATCCAAACTCCGGTAAAAATCACTTGTGTTCATTGTGTTCTTATGCATGCTAGTCTTATTCTATATATTGGCTAGGTTCCGTCTTTACATATCTTATTGTTATTTCTCTGGAGTGCTCGGATCATCCGGATAAACCTAGATAATCCGGACCCTCAGAGTGTCTGAATTTTCCTTCGGCCCCCGAAGTATCTGGACCAGTTCGGATAGTTTAGGCCTAGAAGTCTTAAACTGATCATTTTCTTTAAAAAATTTTAGATTGCCTATTGACCCCCCTCCAGGAAACTTTCAATTGGAATCAGAGCAGGCTCTTCTCGAAGGCTTAACCGGTTGAAGAGAAAAGATGTCAGATGATCATAATACTTTGAAGGATCAGGACAGCACTAGATCAAGATCAAACTCTGCCTGTTCCAAAAAGAACAGCGTTAACAGAATGAAAGGAGTTGCATATCCTTTTAATTATTCCAAGTTAAATTCTAGTAATAACTATCTCCCTATGCCTACTGGTCGTGCACCATACTTTGATGGTACATACTATGCGATATGGAGACATAAGATAAAATTGTATCTAATTTCTATGCATCCAAATATTTGGAAGATTGTGTGCATAGGTGTAGATGTGGAAGATGCAAACATGGATGAAAGACCTCTGACTTCTAAAGAAGGACAAGTAATTCATCGCAACGCTCAAGCAGCTAGTGTCATACTTACCGTATTGAGCCCCGAAGAATTCAATAAGGTTGATGGGCTTGAAGAAGCTAAAGAAATATGAGAAACTTTATAAGTTGTCTATAAAGATACATCATTAGTAAGGGAGTCAAAGATTGAGCTTCTTGAATGGAAGCTTGGAAGATTTATCATGTAAGATGATGAAACTCCACAAGAGATGTATGACCACCTTATGGTCTTGATGAACAAGACAAAAGGACTTGGAAGTGAAGAGATGTCTAATCATGTAGTGATGAAGAGGTTGCTCCGAGCAATAGCGCCAAGGAACCTTACCTTGATGACATTGATCCAGGAGCGAAAAGACTTCAAGAAGATGACTCCAAGTGATGTGCTAGGAAGAATAATAGCACATGAGCTAACGGAAGAAGAAACCAAAAAAGTCAAAGACCTTGCCACACTTCATAGTAATAAGGGTAAGGACGTGGCTCTCAAAGCAAAGAAGAAAGAAGAGTCAAGTGATAAAAGTGATGATGAAGAACTTGTTTTATTTGTCAAGAAATTTAAGAAGTTCATGACAAAGGGCGGATTTAATAAGTACAAGAAAATAAATGACAAGTCAAAGAAGAGAAAATCAAAGAATGGTTGCTATGAGTGGGCGGATTTAATAAGTACAAGAAAATAAATGACAAGTCAAAGAAGAGAAAATCAAAGAATGGTTGCTATGAGTGTGACGATCTTGGTCACTTCATAGCCGATTGTTCTAAGAAGGAAGAAAACAAAGAGAAGCATAAGTATAAGAAGGGGAAGAAAAGTGGCCATGCTCACATTGGCGAAGAGTGGGATTCCAACTCTGACTCCGAGTCAGAATCGGACTCTGATTCTTGCAAGAAGGGAGTAGCCACCGTCGCCATCACCAACAACATGCCTCCAAATCCATTGCTCTTTATAGAGTCAAGCGATGACGAGATTGTCTCCCCCAAGTGTTTCATGGTGAAAAGCAAGAAGGTATCAATTATGTATAAAGTTCTAGATAAGGATGAACATAGTGATTCTAGTGATGATGAATCTAAAGTTAATGATGACATGTTTAAAAATATGAGTAAACAAGTTTTAACCAAGTTTAAGCAACTTATGAAAATAATAGAGACGCAAGAAGCAGCTCTTGAAAAATAAAAAGAATTGCTCATTAATGAGAAAAAAGAATCTTAAACTTGAGCGGTTTCTTGCTAAGGAAAAAAATGGTAAACAAATTGACTAAACAATCTAATTTAGTCAAGGAGGCTAATGAGAACTTAGAGGAAACACTCAAAACTCTTAATAACGAGCTTATGGTTCTTGATGAGAATAATAAGAGTCTTATAGAGAGGATTGAGTCTCTAATGTCTCAACCTATTTCTACTCCTTCTATTGCTTCTACAAGTAATGGTTGTTCTAAAGAGGGGCTTGTTTGGGGCTGTTACAGCTCTGTTCGGACGCTTAGGCTCCAAACACCTATCAGAATAGTGACCAGGCTTGTAGCAATTGAAGCACACCACTAGCTTTCCATTCTTGTCCTTCAAAGGAACTTGATTTGCACTGGTGACTTGAGCAGGGCGAGGTGCATTGGGACGATATGCTTGAGGTGTACCACTAGTGTTTCCACTCCCACTAGTAGCATAAAACTAACGAGGGCAATTGGCTTGAGCATTGGGTCCTCCAAACTGCAGTTGCTATGGCACCATCATATAACGAGGCTTCTGATTATTGGACTGCTGATTCTGCACCATTCTGTGCTTCCTAGACTCCATCCTGTTATGCTGATCCTCTTGACAAATCGACTTATCAACCAACTTCTAAAAATCAATATAATCTCCAGAAATCAGATGAACGGCCAGTTCATCATTCAGACTACCAAGGAACTTCTCCTAATGCTCAGCATCTAACTTAACATCTTTAGAGGTGTAACGAGCCAAGTGATTAAACTCATGAAGGTATTCAGTGACAGAATGATTTCCTTGCTTGATGGCATGACATTCCCGCTTCTTCAGAGCCATGAGTCCATCAGGAACATTGGCCTTCCTGAAACCAGCTGAAAAATTTGCCCAAGTAATCTCGACTCCACCAGCTCTGTTCTCCTTGAAGTGACTCCACCACTCTCCTACTAGACCTTGAAGTTGGTGGGATGTGAAGGCAACCTTCTTCTGATCAGTGCACTGCAAAACTTCTAGCTTATTTTCAATAGTGAACAGCTAGTCACTAGTCTCTACCGGGTTGGTAGTGCTAGAGAAAATAGGCGGCCTCACATGGAGAAACTCTAACAACTTGTTCTGAACTAGAACAGGTGCAGGTGGGGGTTGAACAGACAGGGCACGCTGTTGAGCATTCATCTGAGTCATCAACATGGCCATGAGTTGATTTTGATTGGCAAGCACCTGTGCCAAAGTGGGGTTCTCTGGTATTGGAGGAGGGAGATGGGGCTGCTGCTACTGATACTATCCATTGTTGGCTCTCGAAGCTTCATCCATTCTGTCTTGAGAGTTGACGTGATGAGTCTGCACCATCTTGCTGAAGAGAACAAATGGGAGAAGGGATAGGCGGAATTTAGAAAAAGAAAAGAGACAAGAGAAAACATCTTGTACTGATATAAAATTCGTTACGATTTTTATTAGACTCTAGAAGAAACTCCTAAGTACAGATGTATCACAGAAGGCTGATACAAACCACTCACTACAGATAAGCAATGCTAACAAACTTTTAGCCTAATCAAAACAAACGACTAACATAATGTTCTAAAGGGACAAAGGGACACTAGGGACTAGGATCCTCAGAAACTGGATCAAAAGAAAATTGTGGTTCTTCTGGATCACTCTCTTCCATAACTCCGTCTTCCACATCATCTTCACCCTCATCACTCTCAATGATGATAATCTCCTCTTCACGCATCCTCCGGATGACTTGTACTCTAGGCAGCATCACTTGTACGATGGATCCTGGGACCTCCAAGTGGCGACTGTCCCTTCAGCTCTGCAACTTCTTTCTTCAGCGCATCCACTTGATTCTACAGTTGACAGATAGTCTGACGGTTCCGATTCTCTTACTCATGTGCTCCGATGAGGGAATCCTTGTGGCAGTCATCCATCGCCTTCATCATGTTCACCATCCTGACCATAGTGGCACTATCTTTTTCACTAGTGGGCAGGTACTCTGTATAGTCATCACGATGAGTCTTTATCGAGTGATATCTGTCATCCGATGCTGACAACTTATCTGTAAAACGGTCACGAAGCTCTCCAATAGCCGAATAAGTAGCCTCCTAACAAGCATGAGCAAAATTCCTTCCCTAGGCTTCTACTATCATTGAAGGGATAGTGTCCCTTTCGCTCATGATGGAAACAACCACTTGTACCATTCCAGGGGAAACTGACCTGACTTGGACATAGATGGGAACCTTCTGATATCCACAAAAAATGCCATATGCCTCAACTCCTTAACAAAGCATTTCATTCTGAAGCACCTTTGGTGCTGGGATCCTTCAGCAGGCATCTAAAAAGAACAAATTAAAATAAAATCAGCACCACTTTTCTAGAAAAGAAGCACCCTTTTGAAACAAGAAGAAAAGAAGAGAGGAGTAGTATAACTATAAAATAGTTTTCAGCTCCTAAGGTTAAACCATTTGGCCATTTCTACAGTCAAGGTTGCTCTGATACCAACTTGTCACATCCAGAAATTCCAACCATTACCTAGCGATTTATTGTGCAGAAAGACCTTCATCAAGAAATCAGCCGAGGCACACAATAGATAATTTATTAGACATCGAAAGCATTATTGTTCATGATGAAGTAAATAAAGTACTTATTATATAGGTGGCATTGGAACCTCAAAACATTAATGATCAACATAAATAACTCCTAATAACTTTATTGAAGCTGCGGCGACTCCACTCCATAGGAAGACTTGACTGGGCAACAGCTCAAAAGGCGTCACCTTCATCTTCATTGACGAACTCCTCTTCTGGTGGTGGGGAATGCAAGGGTGAGTATTTGGAATACTCAGTAAGCCATCCAAGTGAAACAGTTATAATGCACAAGGGATACAAAGGATGGCATAATAGGGTTTATTTGTATAAACAGAGCATTTAAGAGAGATAGAATTTAAAAGGTAATTCTAGTTAAGTTGGAACCTTAACAATATTAATCTAATCACTGAATAACTCTTACCTAGAGTCATCAGGCCCAAAAGAATCAACCAATCCACTCTAACCAGAGCTATCCAGGTTGAACAGAAAGTAAACAAGTTAATTAAGTAATCATGGAACTAATCATGACTGACCTTGCATTGTCGCCCTTAACCGTAGGCACGGCTATTCGAATAGTTTTACTCTGATCAAAGGATCATAACTTTACCCACAAGACACGGCCCTACAACATATCACCATGTGCCTCAATACCACCACGGTACCTTGGAAAAGAGCTGTGATATGGCCATCCACCTAGATCCTCCAAGCTTCACACCCCAGGACCCATTTACCCGATATACACCTGGCGTTCCAATCCGAATAGCAAAGACTTACCTAGTGCAGAACTATCGGCCATCTTGATGCTTCACCCAGTATCTCTAGGCTTCAGGTCATACCATTTCCCATGCTGGCTTGTGGTAGCGTGAGATTACCTTGCAAATGTGACCCACGAACCGGTCCTTATAGTGTCATGAGTATAACTAGCGGAACCATGGACCTTGTACTCACAACCCACCTTAGTCATATTTTAGTAGCATTTAATTAATTAACCAGTTCATTAACCACTAGTAATTATATAAGCCAACATTAATATAAAAGTAGTATTAAATATCATGATAAAATATGATACTAGTTTCTAAGCAGGGCTAAGCAATCCTAGGCATCCAGACAAATCATAGTAAAGATTTATACTGGTCAGGTTAATTAATCTCTAGGTAGACAAGAAACAGGTAAATAATCAACAGGGGGTAATACAAGCAGGGTTTGTATCCCAATCCCAGTGACATTCTAAAGTAAAATGTACTTTTGAATGAATAGTAGCTTTAAAATATGGGTTCAACATGATCAATAAGGGAACATGAATAACTTTCCTTGCTGGACAGGGATGAAAATAGGCGACCCCTCGATGAAAACATGCTCTTCAGGCGCTTCAGAAACTAAACAGCAGTATAAGCAAACAATAATAAATTAAAACAATACACATGCGCATACATTCTGTGTGTGAACATATTTTTAATGGGTAGATTTCATTTTTAGAAAAATTATGCAATTTGAATGGTCCAATTTGGAGTTCGGATGAATTAGATATGAAATTTTGAAGTTTAAATATGGTTTTGTTTGAATTCAGAAAATAAAATCGAATTACGACGCAATATTGAATTATTTTTCTAAAGAAAAACTGGATTTATGGCATCAGCAGGGGCTGCGGGCATGCGTAGGCTGGGTCTACCACATGGCAGCCACGCGGTAGCCACGTGAGCGGCGGCAGTAGACATGGCGTCGACGCCGCAGCCACGCGTTCGGCCACGTCAGCGCACGCGGGAGCAGCGCGGTGACACACGGGGCCCAATGGTCGCCGGTGGGAGGTGGCCCAGCGACTAGCAGTGAGGGCGGAACGGGACCAGGTGACCACGGGGAGCTCACCGGGGTGACCGGCGATGAGCGGCATCGACGAAGGCGACCGGCGGCAAGGAACGGCAGCGGATGGCTTGGGTCGATGGCGGGGAGGGGGCTCCAGTGACCGGCGGTGAGGGTGGAGGCAATGCCGAGGACCGACGGATGATGGCAGAGCGAACGACTGTGATGGTGGGGTCCGACTGCCACGAGAGCGACCGAAAATGGTGGCCGGAGACGACCGCGAGCGGCGGAGGTGACGGTGCACGCGGAGACGGTGGCGGAGAGGGTAGGGCAGTGGCTAGGTATTGGAACCGAGAGAGGAGAGCTCGGGGATGGCTTTTATAGCGACGACCGAGCGGATCCGAGACGAAGGCGATGACGCGGCGAACTCAGGCGGCGGTTACAGCCAGGTGGCGTGGGGAGGTGGTTCCGGCAATGGGCCAGTCACGATTTGCTAGGGAAAAGGCTCAGGGCAGCGCAGCAGTGCTCAAGGCAGGCTCAGATTGGGCCCAATTCAATGGCGGTGATGGATTTTGCGGCAGCGGCGCTCGAGCGCGGGAGAAGTGGCGGGAGGTTGGGGATGACAGGTGGGGCCCACCTGACCACGGCAGCGAGGACGCGCGAGGCTAACGGGCCAGTGGGGCGCGCTAGGCTAGCGGGGCGACGTGTGGGAGTGGGTTGGTGGGGCACGTGGCTAACGGGCTGGCAGAAGGCCGGCCCAAAAAGGAGGGGTTTCAGAATTTTTATTTTAAAACTTGATTTTTCATTTCTTTTTCTTTGAAAAGAGCTCCAAAAATTCTGAAAAATATATTTTTGACTTAGAAAAATTCTTTACATTTTTAGAGACTTTTGCAAAAACTTTGAGCAACATTTTATTTGAAAATTTTCTTTCTCCAATTTTAATACTCAAACTCTTTTCTTTTCTTTAAGCAAAATTTCATTTCCAAATTTCATTTTCTGAAAATTCTTTTCCCTTTTTATTTTATTCACAGCTTTTAATACTTTTATATTTTGAAAATTTCAGGCTGTGATAAACCTACCCCCCTTAAACAAAATCTCGACCCCGAGATTCAGAGGCACTAGGGAAAAGATGCGGATGGTTGGCTCTCAATTCATCTTCTGAATGATTGCTTCACTGAACTTTGCAAAACCTCACCACTTTATTTCGGATCCTTCTCTCACTGACTTCTAGAATACCGATAGGGTTCTCCACATATGTCAAATCTTCTTGAGGTTCTATCTGCTCAACATCTGCACTTCAGAGGGGACGCGCAGACACTTCTTCAACTGGGACACATGGAACACATTATGAATATCTGCCATGGATGGGGGTAACTCTAACTCATAGGCGACTTCACCTCTTCTACTGGTTATCTGATATGGTCCCACGAAATGTGGTGCCAACTTTCCCTTGGTCTGGAACGATGAACTCCACGAAAAGGGGTAACTCTGAGGTATACAAAATCTCCTTTCTCAAAACTGAGGTCTCAGCCACGATTGTCGACAAAACTCTTCTGTCTGGACTGAGCAATTCTCAAACAGTCTTAAATAATCTTGACTTTACTTTCAGCTTCTTTCATAATATCGGTGCCAAAGACTTAGGTTTCACCCATTTGATCCCAAAACAATGGCGTTCTACACTTTCTCCCATATAAAGCTTCAAACGGGGACATCTGAAGACTAGCTTGATAACTGTTATTATAAAAGAACTCAGCGTAAGGCAAGTTCTTATACCACAATCCTCTGAAATCTGGAGCACAGGCTCTCAACATATCTTCTAGGATCTGATTCACTCTTTCTGTCTAGCCATTAGTCTAGGGATGATAAGCCGTACTGAAATTCAGACGGGTACCCAATTCTTTTTGCAACTTTTGCCAAAATATAGAAGTAAACTGACTTCCTCTGTCTGAAACTATCCTTTCAGGAACTCCGTGCAAACAAATAATTCTAGCCATGTATAGCTCTGCTAACTGACTACTGTTGTCGTCTTAACTAATATAAAGTGAGCCACTTTCGTTAGACGATCAATAATAACCGAAATAGAATTATACCCTGAGGTTGTTCTTGGCAATCCGCTTATAAAATCCATTTTAATTTCTTTCCATTTCTATTTAGGCACTCGCAAAGGTTGAAGTAAACCTACAGGTCTCTGTTGTTCTGCCTTCACTCGCTGGCATACATCATATAGGGCTACATACTCTGCTACTTCACGGCGCATACTATGTCACTAAAATTTTTCTCGAAGGTCTTGATACATCTTAGTACTCCCACGATGAATAGAGTATTGGGTCTCATGGGCTTCACGAAGTATGAGATCATTTAACTCCTTCTTATTAGGTACACAGATACGATTTCTATGCCATAAGGTACCTTGCTCATCCTCAATGAACTCACAAGCTTTTCCTTGCTTCATGTTCTCCTTGGTTTTCAGAATATAAGGATCATCCACTTGAGCTTTATGAATCTGATCTAACAGCAAAGGCTGGGGTCCCAAGGCTGATAGAAAACAGCTCGGAACAACACTCAAACTCAACTTTTCAAACTCTTGGAGCAACTCCAATGATACTTCTTAAACTGAAATAGCATTCCAATAGGTCTTATGACTGAGAGCATCTGCTACCACATTAGCTTTACCAGGGTGATACTGAATACAGACATCATAATCCTTGACTAACTCGAGCCATCTTCTTTGATAAAGGTTCAAATCCGGTTGAGTGAAGATATACTTCAAACTCTTATGATCCGTAAAGACTTCTGTATGATTACCGATGAGATAATGATGCCAAATCTTTAGAGCATGAACCACTGAAGCCATCTCTAAATCATGGGTCGAATAATTCAACTCATAAGGTCTTAATTGCTGAGAAGCATATGCAACTACTTTACCTCCTTGCATCAACATACATCCTAAACCTTGACGAGATGCATCACAATATACTTGAAAATATCCTTTAGGATCTGGCAGAATTAGCACTGGGGCCGACACTAGTCTTTTCTTCAACTCTTTAAAATTGTCCTCACACTCAGGTGACCAAACAAATTTCTCACTCTTCTGTTACAACTTAGTCATAGGCTTAGCTATCTTGGAGAAATTCTTAATGAACCGACGGTAATAACCCACAAATCCTAAGAAACTCCTTATCTCGTAGTGTTCTGAGGCTGCAACCAATCAGTAACAGCTTCAACTGTATCGAGATCAATGGCAACTCCTGACGCAGAAATAATATGACCCAAGAATTTCACTTCCTTCAACCAAAACTCACACTTAGCTAACTTATCATACAACTGGTGCGCTCTTAGCTTCTGAAGGGCTAAGTGTAAATGTGCTACATGATCTTCCTCCATCTTAGAATAGATAAGAATGTCATCAATGAATACCACAACAAACTTATCTAGGTATTGTTGGTGATATGCCCTAGAGACAAGTCATGGAGGAGTCAGACTTCGAAGGTCAAAAGTTCGGGTACGCTGGCCGACCCAAACTACTGACCCCAAGTCTGAGTGCCGACTCAGACTCGGCGGGCTGACCCCGACTTCTGACCCCGAGTCCCGGACTCGGGTCCAGCTTATTGATGATCTGCCTTAGAGGAGATCGGGCATGCAGATTAGATTTACAGATGGGCTTTAATGTTGATTAAAGGCCCATTAGGGTCTAGACTCATGATGGGTTTAATATTGATTAAAGGCCCATTAGTGGACTCTATATAAGATGAGGAGAGGCAAGGGCAATCAAAAATTCTATTTTGGAATAGTGCCCTAGCCGCATGGTTGTGGCCGAGCCTACCCTAGCCGCCCTCTTCCCTAGCCGCACCACTTGCCCTAGCCACGCACGTGGTACTAGCAAATTGGTGTACATCGAATCCCTCTCTGTATGTGTGGATACGGTAGAGGCGTCGCTGCAATTGCGGTGCTGATCTTCTTCCCGTTGGAGATCATGGTGCTGCGTCTTCATCACCGATGATTGGATAGAGCCGGGAGGAGCTGATCAAGGACGCGCTTCTCCAACTCTACTTTCGCAGCACAAGCACGCCTAGTGGTAACGATCCATGATCCCCTACTCGTACGGTTTCCTAGTTGAATGTGGTAGAGAAAGTTTTTGTTTCGTGCTAGCGTAGCTTACCCGTACCTAACAGTGGTATCAGAGCCTACGTGCGTAGTTTATGATCTGGATCAGTCACATATAGATGATATGTGATAGAAATAGATTGGATCTATTATTCTTGAGATTGGTTCATATGATGGATTGGTCGTTTTACGGTTTGGTCAAATAGAGATCGGATGAGGTACTAGTCGATGGAACCACATTGCCAAAAGATTAGCTCGATCTCTCACCTGGCATTGCGGGTGACTTGCCCCTACTGGCTAGAATCACCATCGGGGCCAACTGCGTGCATCGTGTCATGATCGGGAGAACAGCAGATCGAGGTTGTGTGTGTTGGTGTCGTTTTGGAAATCCTCACGCTATGATCAATGTGATTGATCTAATGAAAATTGAGGCATTGCGAATGACTCGGATTTGGCTCGAATTGTTCGATCTGATGAGATTTTCATAAGCGATTTCATAGATCCGATCAAGGACCGCCATTTGGACATGCATAAATTGTTACAAGCACGACATTAGAATTCGATTCTACGCTTAACTCATTTTTGCATAGAATGTTGTCACTGGTATGGCCTTGTGATGTATGTGATGCATGTATGTAATTTTTATGGCTTGCGTGTCATGGTTAATTGCAGCCCAAGACTGTTACATCATTGTATAACGACCTGCGTGTTGACATGTGATGCTTCTTCTTATGTAATTTGTGTAGTGCTATTAGATGTAATAGACTTACACAAGATCATAGAGGTTTGAAGCATGATGACCCGAAGGACAGGAACCGTAGAGATAGAGATCACCATGTGAGAAGGGCCATACTATGTCATAGTTAATATGATTGCCTGTGATGTTTACTTATGTTTCTGTCATACTATTCTTTCAAGTTTTGTATGCTTTAGACATCATTATCATGTTAGAACAGTTTCCCTTAGAAAATTAAGAGTTTTGATGCCCTTTTTCAATAGCTGCACCTACAAAGGTTTTTAATCATTGTATGGTACGTCTGCCAAAGCAGAGTGCCATCTTTTATCTTAACCAGTTAGGGTAGATGTCGGACATCCACAAGCATAGTATTGGTTTGCTTAACAAAGCTATCAAAATGGTTTTAGGCTTTGGGGCATGGAGTTGGGCACTAGGTCATTTGATGCCACCCAACGAACAAGAGTCACATAGGGATGTGATTAGCAAGTTGTTGCTTACCTATGTCACTAATCTTCTAGCAGTGATGCCAAAGCTCACTAGAATTTAGTTGAATATGGATCTTGTCCCACTATATGTCGTTAGAGGGAAAATGATTGTAAAACATATAGTGGAACATCTTTTATTGTTTAATAGAAGATTCACATAAGCATAGTGCTGAAACTTGCATTTTTCCATTTTAGATCATGGCACCTACTGCTAGTAACACTTAAAGTTTTAATTTACGATCTATTCTTGAAAAAGAAAAACTTTCTAGGAAAAACTTTATTGATTGGTATAGAAATTTAAGAATTGTTCTCAAACAAGAGAAAAAGGAATATGTTCTAGAGGAGCCCTATCCTGATGAACCAGCTGATAATACATCTGCCGCGGATCAGAGGGTTTATGAGAATCACACCAACGATTCACTCGATGTTAGCTGTCTCATGCTTGCCAGTATGCTGAATTGAATGGGATGCTAAAGACTGCTGAGGAAAGAATTAAAAAAAGCTCTAGTCATGTGATGATGGTTCAGAAGGATAGCAAGAAGAGAAAATGCAAGGGAAAGGCTAAAGTTTCGGATGAGATCTCAAGCTCTAGGCCTAAACCTGTTGGAAAGTCCAAGCTTGGCCCTGCTGCTTCTGATACTTGTCACCACTGCCATAAGATTGGTCATTGACGGAGAAACTGTAAGTTATACTTGGAAGAACTCAAGAAGAAGAAGGGAAGTAAGACTTCTACTTCAGGTATAAATGTTATTGAAATTAATCTTATTACTCGCCCTAGTGATTCATGGGTATTCGATACCGGATCAATGATTCATACTTGCAAATCATTGCAGGGACTAAAAAGGACTAGGAAGTGTGCAAGAGGCGAGTTGGATATCTGCGTCGATAATGGTGCAAGAGTTGCTGCGTTGACCGTCGGCATTTATTCCTTATCGCTATCCTCAGGATTAGTTTTGGAATTAAATAATTGTTATTATATTCCTGCCTTGGGCAGAAACATTATTTCTTCTTCATTTTTGGAAGAAGATGGTTATAAATTCATAATAAAGAACAAGTGTTGTTCGATATTTTTGAATGGTATGCTCTATGGTACTTGTCCATTGTTAAATAAATTATATATTCTAAATCTTGAGGATATAAATATTTGTAACATTAATACGAAGAAGCCTTGGTTTAATGATTTGAATCCCTCTTTTGTTTGGCATTGTCGT
>KE370919.1:862475-874877 GCA_000418225.1 Zizania latifolia
CCCCCCTCTGGTCGCCTTTTCGGTCCTACAGCAAAGCGTTGTGATCGATCTCCCTGAATCTCGCGAGTGGTGCTAGCACGGCGGCACGAGGTGAACCTATCCCCGGATGTGTGGATACCGTGGAGGCACTACTCCAATAGTGGTACTCGTCGTCTTCTTCCCGTAGAGATCGTCAGATCATAGGATCGCTTCGTCTTCATCTCCGGATCACCGACGAACGAACGGAGTCAGGAGGAGTAGCTCGAGGACGCGCTTCATCGACTCTACTTCCACTGCCCGAGCGCGTCTCGAGGCTCAAGGTAACGATCCATGATCCCATCACACGCATTTTTGAAATTAAGCACTAGCGTAGCCTCCCCATAACCCAACAGTGGTATCAGAGCCTACGTGCATAGTGTTTGATCTGGATCGATCATATATGGTGATATGTGATGAAAATAGATTAGATCTATTGTTCTTATCGTCAGATTTTTGGAAGTTCCGGTTGGACCGGAAGTTCTGGGCCAAAATAATTTTCGATACAGAATGTTATTTTCAGAAGTTCCGGGTATAACTCGGAAGTTCTAGGTCTAGAAGTTCCGGTTGGACCAGAAGTTTCGGACAGAAATAAATTCCATACAGAAGGTTATTTTTGGAAGTTCTGGGTGTGACTCGGAACTTCCGGGCCAAAAATAAATTCGAGTCAGAAGGTTGATTTTGAAAGTTTCGGCCCTGAGTCGGAAGTTCTGGGCCCTTCGACCGGAAATTCTGGGCCTACTGGCCGAAAGTTCCGGGCTTAGTTCAGTCACTTCTAGATTCCGTTTAACTCATTTTTACAGAGAATGTTGTGACTGGTATGGCCTTGCAAAGTATATGATACTCGCTTGTAATAACATGGCCTGCGTGTCATGGTTGATTACAGCTTAAGGTTGTTCAAATGTTGTACGACCTGCGTGTCGACATGTGATGCTTCTGTTGATGTAATTAGTATAGTGCTATTAGATGTAATAGACTGATACAAGTTCATAAAGGCCTGAATCGTGATGACCCGAAGGACAGGAACCGTGGAGATAGAGATCACCATACGAGAGGGTCATACTATATCACAGTTAATATGATTGCCTGTGATGTTTACTTATGTTCCTGTCATACTATTCTTTCATGTTCTGTGTGCGGTAGGCATCGTTACTATGTTAGAATAGTTTCCCTCAGAAAACTAAGTATTGATGCTCTTTCCAATAGCTGCACCTACTAAGGATCTCGATCATTGATGGTGGGTCTGCCAAAGCAGGGTGCCATCTTTTATCTTGACCAGTTAGGGTGGGTGTCGGACACCACATGCATAGTATTGGTTTGCTTAACAAAGCTATCAAAATGGATTTGGGCTTTGGGGCATGGAGTTGGGAGTCGGGCATTGGATGCTACCAAAACGAACAAGAGTCACATGGAGATGTGATTAGCAAAGTATTGCTTACCTATGTCACTAATCTTCTAGCAGTGATGCCAAAGCTCTCTAGGAGTTAGATGAATATGGATCTTATTCCACAATGTGTCGTTAGAGGGAAAGCGATCATTTTACATATTGTGGCACATCTTTTATTTTATAGAAGATTAACATAGCATAGTGCTGAACCTTGCATTGTTGTTGTAGATCTTTGCACCTACTGCTAGTAACACTTCCAGTTTTAATTTGCGATCGATTCTTTGTGGAACAAACTTTATTGATTGGTATAGAAGTTTGAGAATGATTCTCAAACAAGAGAAAAAGGAATATGTTCTAGAGGAGCAGCATCCTGATGAACAAGCTAATAATGCATCTGCAGCTGATCAGAGGGCTTATGAGAAGCTCACCGATGATTCGCTCGATGTTAGCTATCTCATGCATGCTAGTATGTCCTCTGAGCTTTGGAAGCAAGATGAGAACAGGGATGCCCATAATATGATTGTGGAACTTTGAGGCATGTTTGAGAACCAAGCTCAGGCCGAGAGGTACGGTACCTCAAAGTCCTTGTTTGTGTATAGAACTGGTCATTGGCAAAGGAAATGCAAGTTGTACTTAGAAGAACTCAAGAAGAAGAGAAGTGAGACTTTCGCTTCTACTTCAAGTATAAATGTTATCGAAATTAATCTTGCCACTCGTCCAAGTGATTCATGGGTATTTGATACCGGATCAATGATTCATACTTGCAAGTCATTGCAGGGACTGAAAAGGACTAGGAAGTGCGCAAGAGGTGAATTGGATGTTCGCGTCGGTAATGGTGCAAAAGTTGCTGCGTTGGCCGTCGGCGTTTATTCTTTGTCGCTACCCTCAGGATTAGTTTTGGAGTTAAATAACTGTTATTTTATTCCCGCCTTAGGCAGAAACATTATCTCTTCATCATGTTTAGAGGAAGATGGTTTTGAATTCATAATAAAGAGCAAGTGTTGTTTGATATTTTTGAATGGTATGCTTTATGGTGTTTGTCCATTGTTGAATGGCATATATATTCTGAATCTTGAGGATACACATGTTTATAACATTAATACGAAGAAACCTTGACTCAATGATTTGAATCCTATCTATATCTAGAATTATCGTTTGGGTCATATAAATGAGAAGCGCATGCAGAAGCTCCATAGGGATGGGCTTTTGGAGTCATTTGATTTTGAATCGTTTGACACATGTGAGTCTTGTTTACTTGGCAAGATGACTGAGACCCCTTTCACTGGTCAAAGTGAGAGGGCAAACAAGCTATTGGCCATTGTCCTTCGACACCTGATGAGCTGGAGAAAATGAGTGCGATCCCGTATGCCTCCGCAATCAGATCCATCATGTATGCCATACTTTATACACGCCCAGATGTTTTCTTATGCTCTAAGTGTTACGAGCAGATATCAGTCAAACCAGGGTGAATGTCACTGGGCGGTAGTAAAGAGTATCCTTAAGTACTTGAGAAGAACTGAGGATATGTTCCTAGTGTATGGAGGTGAGGAGGAGCTCGTTGTAAGTGGTTACACCGATGCTAGCTTCCAAACCGACAAAGACGATTCGCGATCGCAGTCTGGATTTGTGTTATGCCTCAATGGAGGTGCAGTGAGTTGGAAGAGTTTTAAGCAAGAAACGGTTGCAGATTCAACGACAGAAGCTGAGTATGTTGCTGCTTCGAAAGCTACGAAGGAGACAGTTTGGATCAGAAAGTTTATTTCTAAGCTGGGTGTTATCCCTAGTGCGTCTAGTCTAGTGGACCTCTATTGTGATAATAGTGGTGCCATTGCGCAAGCCAAGGAGCCTAGGTCACACCAGAAGTCCAAGCATAAACTGCGGTGTTATCACCTGTTCCGTGAGATTATAGATAGAGGTGATGTGAAGATATGCAAGGTGCACACGGATTTGAACATAGCCGATCCATTGATAAAGCCTCTCTCACAGCCTAGGCATGAGGCGCACTTGAGCTCTATGATTATTAGATACTTACGTGAGTGAGTCGAGTGTATGTGAGAAGAAGTTGTTTTTATCTATGCTGATGTATATTTGGATAATTGGTTATCTTGTTCCTTGAATAAATATCTTTAATATAGATCAGTAAGTTGATGACTTGTTTGTGAGACTCTTTGTGTTACGATGTTATTCTAAATGATCTCTGATCTCATCATGTGGGATAATGATGATTTATAGATTAGCACATCTGTCTGATTGATGATCATGTTTCACAGATCATAGACATAGAGATGTCAAATCAGTGATGTGGACTCATGTTAGTGAACATGGAGTTGGATAGACCCACCTTGAGATATTGCTGGGATTGTTATTTTATATGTGCCATCAGTTGTCATCTCAAATGGTGTACCTGCAGAGTCATTAGACCTGAGATCGTCATTGATTCCAGAATGTGTAGTAACACACTTAGAGGCTTCCAAACACTATTCCATAATAGGGTAGTTATAAAGGTTGCTTTCGGGTGTGTCACGAAATATATCGTGGGATGTGAGCGGTCAAGATAGAATTTACCCCTCCAACATAATGGGAGAGACGTCTCTGGGCCCCTCAAGGTAGTCGGATTGGAAAGTGCATGGCCATGCCACTATGATCAAAGAGTTGATCATGATTGAATCCACTACTTGATCGAGTAAAGTGTCGAGCTATCAACAAGAGTGGCATGAATCTCTCCTTGAGCTTGACTGATGTCGTGTGGTAAAGGGATTGGTGCGTGAGTATATCAAGGTTCAGAAAGTATGATTTTGACTTTGTATGCTTTTGGGGGTCAATATGTGTTGCTAGGTACCGCTATTGATCGGTGATCCAGGAAAGGTTTCCTGGTAGCGGCCGTTTGCATATGAACCTATCGGGTCGCACGCTTAAGGGGATTGAATTTTAAAGTTTGCAAGAATTGGCTTTTGTGCAAGTGGGAGATTGATGGAATTGTGCCCAAGAGAATTCTGGGGGAACCGAAAGTTCTGGCTGAGGGCCAAAAGTTCTGGGTTCTAGAGCATCCGGAAGTTTTGGTTAGACCGGAAGTTCTAGGGCAGCCCCAGTTTCGGTTTCTGGGGGAGCCGAAAGTTCTGGGCATGCCTGGACGAACCAGAAGTTCCAGTTAGACCGAAAGTTCCGGGTCAAAATAAATTCGATACAGAAGGTTATTTTTGGAAGTTTCGGTTAGAACCAGAAGTTCCAGTCCAGGCGAACTGATTAGATCTGTTGGGCTTTAATACAGATTAAAGGCCCATGACAGGGCACTATATAAAGAGAGGTGGGGCAAGCACGAAAAGGCTGCTGGTTGTTGTTGTCATTGCTGCTATTGCTCCTGGTTGAGAGCCCTAGCTGCCACCTCTCTTCTCTCCTCGCTTGCAAAGCGTTGTGATCGATCTCCTCGAATCTCATGAGTGGTGCTAGCACGCTAGCGCGAGGTGATCCTATCCCCGGACATGTGGATACCGTGGAGCCACTACTCTAATAGTGGTGCTCGTCGTCTTCTTCCCGTGGAGATCGTCAGATCGTAGGATCGCGTCGTCTTCATCGCCGGATCGCCGACGAACGAACGGAGTCAGGAGGAGTAGCTCGAGGATGCGCTTCATTGACTCTACTTCCGCTGCCCGAGCGCGTCTCGAGGCTCAAGGTAACGATCCATGATCCCATTACACGTATGGTTTCTGGGCTAACGTGGTAAATTTTTGAAATTAAGCGCTAGCGTAGCCTCCCAATAACCCAACATAACTGGCATGGGTCGATGAGTTCTTCAAGGTGCACGATTGCGGGTGTACAACTAAAGAGTTGATGCTCTCCTCGAACCGGTTGCATGCACGGCGGCCATCTAGCGCTCAACGCAGAGGAGGAAGTAATCGCCATAGGTCAGCGAGAGTAATGTTCGACTGTGGGTGTAAAGCCCGAGGGCTGACCCCTTCCTGGCCCAGTTGCTTGTCTAGGGGGAAGTAGTCGGCGAGGTTGGCAAGAGTGATGCTCGACTACGGGTGTACAGCCCGAGGGCTAACCCCTTCGCTACCCAGATGCATGTCTGGGGGAAGTAGTTGACAGTGTCGATGAAGAAAACGGTGTCCTGGGGTCGATGAGTGCCTGAACATGTATTATCGAGAAAGATTATTAATAGAATATTGTTAGGCATAAAACCAATGAAGGTACTCGATATTCTAGGAGTTTGGTACTGCTTGCCCATCTTCTCGCATTAGTCCGTACACCCCTGGTCTTGTTACTTCAGAGATAATAAATGGTCCTTCTCGGCGAGCAGAGAGTTTGTGCATCCTGACAGCTGATTATACTCGGTGAAGTACGAAGTCACCTACTTTGAAGCTTCTATTTTGCACATTGCGTCATAATAACGCTGAAGGGTTTGTTGGTACCGATCCGACTGAACTGTGGCTGCTATCCGAGCTTCTTCGATGGAGTCGATGTCTTTAGCCCTTGTCTGCTCCACGGTTCTTTTATTATAATACTAAACTCAGGGGGAGTTTGTAACATATCACTTGGTAGGAAGACGGGTGTCTGCCCTATGCCTCGGTTTGGCTGCATGCGGAGCACCTAGAGTACTGCAGGTAGTTCTTGGAGCCACTTTCCTGCGTATTTCTACAGAGGATCAAAGATTCGGGCCTTTAAACCTTGTAGGATCATCCTGTTGGCGTGCTCACACTGTCCGTTGGCCCGAGGGTCAGCGACTGATGCATACTTGACATCGATCAATCATTCCTGGCAAATATCCCATAAGTCATTTGCTGTGAACTGAGTCCCGAGGTCGGTTATTATTTGGTTTGGGATTCCAAACCGATAAGTGATTCCTTCGATGAATTGTGCTACCTTCTTGGCCATGCAATTCTTCAGGGACATGACTTCTATCCACTTGGTAAACTTGTCAATAGCTACTAGGAGCCGGTCGATGCCCTGGGGAGACTTTTGAAAGGTCCCACCATATCGAGCCCCCAGCAAGCGAAGGGCCAAGTTGACGAGATTGTTTGAAGGGCTTGAGCTAGGAGGTGACTTTATTTGGCAAAGAATTGACAGCCTATACACTTTTTGACTAATTCTTTGGCATCGCTGTTGGCTGTCGGCCAATAGAAGCATGATCGGAAGGCCTTACCGACTAGCGTCCTTGTCCCGGCATGATTGCCACATGCCCCTATATGAACTTCATTAAGGATTTGGAGGCCCCCGCTCAGCAAGATGAACTTTTGAAGTACCCTTGTTGAAGCCACGTGCTTGTATAGTTTATCCACGATGACTACATTAGTCTTGCTTCATCTTGTTAGCTGTTCGGCCAAGGTCTTGTCTTCTGGGACTGTGCCTTTTAGGATATGGTCGATGAAGGGCTACCACCAATCATTGGTGTCTTCGAGCATGGCGATGATTGCTGATGAGCTAGTGCTTTGGTTCGTGTCGTCCTTGATTAATGATTTGGTGAGCTCTTGGATGAATACGCCCTTAGGAACTATCACCCAAGAAGAACCAAGGTGGGCCAGGGCATCAGTTGATGAATTACCGTCGCGAGGAATATGATGGAATTTTAGGCATAAGAACTTGTCTTTGAGCTTTTGGACCTCAGCGCAGTAGGCGTCCATCTTGTCAGTGGTGCAAGACCAGTCCTTGTTGACCTGACTAATAGCTAGCTTGGAGTCTCCATAGACCATAAGCCATTTTACCCTAAGGGATATAGATATCCGGAGGCCGTGTATCAAGGCTTCGTATTCTGCCACGTTGTTTGAGGCTTTAAACAGCAGTTGTAGTACATAACGCGGCTCTTCTCCTTTTGGGGAGATAAGAAGAATTCCTGCACTAGCGCTGTCTATGCTGAGAGAGTCGTCGAAGTACATTGTCCAGTATCCTTTTTCTTCTCGGCTTGGGGGTAGTTGTATTTCGGTCCACTCGGCGATGAAGTCAGCTAGGGCTTGTGACTTTATGGCGGTACGGAAGCGAAATTCCATCGTGTATTCCCCCATCTCAATGGCCTATTTTACAATTCGCCCTGTTGTATCTCGATTATGGAGTATGTCACCGAGAGGGTATTCTGTTACGACCACGATCTTATGGGCTTAGAAGTAATACTTTAACTTCTGAGCGGTGAGCAGCACGACGTAAAGGAGCTTTTGTACTTGTGGATACCTTGCTTTTGATAGGCCGAGGACTTCTGAGATGAAATATACCGGCTTTTGGACTGGAAAGACATGTCCTTCTTCGGGCCGCTCGACTACTACGGCCATGCTGACGACATTGGTCATGGCAGCGATGTAGAGGAGGAGGAACTCTTCTGGATTTGGAGCCGTAAGAATTGGTAGCATGGTCAAAATTTTCTTCAACATGGAGAACGCCTCGTTAGTCTCGATTGTCCATTGAAAATTTTCCTCTTTCTTCAATAATTTGAAGATGGGAGCTCCTCTTTCCCCTAGATGGGAGATAAATTTCCCGAGGGCTATCATGCAACCTATGAGCTTCTAGACTTTCTTGGCGTTGTTGGGTTTTCCAATCTTCATTATTGCCGTTATTTTGTCTGGGTTGGCCTATATGCCCTGGTTGCTGACGATGAACCCAAGTAGTTGCCCGGATGATACACTAAAGACACTTTTCAGGGTTAAGCTTCCATCGAATTTTTCACAGGTTAGTGAACATCTCAGTGATGTTGCTGATGAGGTTGTCTCCTCTAGATTTTATGACCATGTCATCGACATATGCCCCGACGTTACGGCCTATCGACTCCGAGAGACATCGTTGGATGGCCACTGATAGGTTGCTCCCGTGTTCTTAAGGCCGAAGGGCATGGTTGTGTAACAGTATGCTCTAAAAGGTATGATGAATGATATTTTCTCCTGGTCTTCTTCTTTAAAGTTGATCTAGTGGTAGCCGGAGTAGCAGTCGAGGAAGCACAGAAGGGAGCATCCTACCGTTGAATCGACTACTTGGTCTATCCGAGGTAGCCCAAAAGGATCCTTTAGACAGTGTTTGTTTAGGTCGGTGTAGTCAACGCACATCCACCATTATCCCATTTTCTTTCTTACCAGGACTGGATTAGCGAGCCATTCAGGATAGTAAATTTCACGGATGAATCCTGCTGCTAGGAGGTGGGTGATTTTGAGTTTGATCGCCTTTCTCCTATCTTGGGCGAACCTCCATATCTTCTGCTTTATCGGCTTTACAGTTGGATATACGTGGAGTTTATGCTTGATCAGCTCCCGAGGAACCCTAGGCATGTCGGAGGGCTTCCATGTAAAGATGTCTATATTGGAGCGCAGGAAGCTGACAAGCGTGATTTTCTATTTGGGGTCGTGCCCTACCCAGATAGTCGTGGTCTTTGTCGGGTCTACGTCAGAGAGGGTGATCTTCTTGGTGTTCGAGGGTGTGGGGGAGATCCCCAAAGTGGTTGGTGCCTTGACTGGGATTTATGAGGCCTCGAGAGGATGCGCTCGGACTTGCCTGAGGGTTTCCTCCATTCGAGCCGATAGGTCGATAGCTTCTGCTAGGACGAGACTATCTTTCTCACATGTATGAGAGGTGTCGATGTTTCCCCAAATAGTGATAACTCCACTGGGACCTGGTATCTTGAGCACCAAGTACTGAGCTTTGCCCGGGTATAATACCATAGAACGGGAAGTTGTCCTCCTTTTGGAGGCTGTCGACTGAAATGCCGAGATCGATGAGGAACTAGCGAAAGAGGATGTTCAGTCCACTCCCTTCGTCGATCAAGACCCGCCTCATGCTCGGTTTTTGGGACATTTGTCCATTGGTCATCTCGAGATAAGGTGATCGAGACTTTCGACCACCGCAGCTATTGGATTTCCTCGAACCCTATGGCATTGATGAGTCAGTCTAGAATATTTTGTTGCCATTTAGTTTTGGCTGATGTGGGGTCTCCGAAGACGATATTCACCGTCTGATGAGGCTCTTGGAAATCGTTGTTGTCTTGAGGCCGACTATACTTCCTCGGGGCAACATCATCGTCCCGGCGTCTTTTGCCCTGGCGGGGATTACCGTGAGATTCTTTGGCGAGTACGTCTTGTAGAGAATAGCATTTTCTCATGGTGTGCTTGCCATTTGGATGAAACGGGCAGGGTTTGTCGAGTTCTTCCAACATGGCTTCGTCTTCCTGGCACCGTGAACTGTAGGCGGCCGCCACAATTCTCTCTGTCTTTCTTTTTTGCTCTTTCTTTTCTCGAGAAGATCTCGGTCAGTCGTCCTCTCGTCGAGGGGACCGAGGACGGTCGTCTTTGTTCTGATGAGATCGGCTCTCATGGCGTGACCGCTCTATCTTTTCCCTTTGAGCGTCTTTGCAGTCGGCGTAGCTTTCTGCAATAGAGATCATCCGGGCTATAGTTTTTGGTTTATTTCTCACAAGGGCCCCATGCAACTCGGAAGAGTGGTGCAGGGCATCGATGAAACAATTGATGATGTCCCATTCATCGATGTCCACGACCATAGTCCTTTCTCCGAGAACCTTTGGATAAAGCTACGGAGCGACTCATCCTCCTTTTGTCGTAGTAGTCGAAGGTCATATCGAGTCCTGGGCTTCTGCCACGTTCCTTGATAGTTGTTGATGAAGGCTGAATGGAGTTGCGCCGAGGAATCGATGGAGTTCCTGGTAGACTTGAGAGCCAGTTGTTGACAGACGAGGAGAGCATGACCGGAAGGTAGTTAGCCATGACCCCTTCGTCTCCTCCTACCACCCGAACGGTGGTGTAGTAGAATCATAGCCACTGTGAGGATCCGTTTTACCATCATACGGTTCGATTCCCATTGGGCAGAAGGACCTTGGCCACCTGACTTGCCTCAGGCGCCAAGCGAATGCAAGGAAGCTACCGTGGTCATCTCAGCTCTTGCTTCTTCTGCGATTGCGGGGGTTGCGACCCTTAGTCGAATCATCATGATCGGCGCTGCTGCCAATACTGCTGCGGCTATTTTTTAGGTTGCCTTGATTGTTGGTCTACCTGTGGATCTCAGAGCGCAACCTATTCTGCCTTCCCATGGGCGGCGGTTGTAAGTGGCCACCGCGCGGGCTATCGATAGGCAGTTTTTGGCTGCGCGACAGTTGGTATCGGTCCTGACCATCACACTCCTTGTCTTCTAGGGGAGGAGTCTGTGGTCGAGTTGGAGCCAGAGCTAGGGTGTTGATCTGTTTTGCTCGTCATAGCTCTGAGGTCTCGGGAAGAGAGCTAAGAGCCCTCTCAATGGCCATCAGGTTGGCGGCTGGAGTTTTGAAGACTTTCTCTCCGTCGAACTCTAGGGTGAATTCACCTTCAAGGTTTTGGCGGACCCCATTGTCTTGTTCAATCTGATTAACTTCAGCGTGACGCCGCATCTCACTGCTAGTGGTGGATAGCGCCCCCTCGGCCATCGATTATCCTCGAACTTGTCGAGCCACCCTATCTCTGCCTATCGGTGCCGAACCGTCCGCCCATTTTTGCTAGAGAAGATGATGTAGTGTTTGGGGCCATCCAGATCCCAAAGTCGACCCGACCATTCGTCTGTTTGCCTTGTCAAGGGGCTTGATAAGATGAGCCATTCTGCTAGATCCTCGACAAACGTTAGACTCCCAAATACGAAGATCCTGGTGAAAGCGACGCAATCCCCTATCTAGGGTGCTAACTGTTGGTGCATCACCGATCAGTCCACCCAAAGGGGTACCCGAGGTGGTGATTAGATGTGTGTAAGGAAAGCGCAACGCCTTCGAATCCGATGGTCGACTCTAGAACACAAGAGCCAAGGTTTATACTGATTCAGGTCTCTTGGAGGATAATAGCCCTACGTCCAGTGTTTTGGTTTATACTATGATGGTATATCTTATAATACGACGTAATCAAGCTATGGAGGCTTGAGGCATCAAAAACAAGAAAATATGGTGGAGCTAGAAGATGTGAATATTGGATTAGATGCCTCTAGAGGGGTTCTCGCCTCTTTTGTATGCTCAGGAGGTGAGTCCTACAACCCAGGACTCTATACCGGGTCGATAAGGACTCAACTTTCCTTATCAGAATCAAACCCTTGTTTATGGGCTATACCGGACGGTCAATGCTGGTCTCAGCCTACCCTTAGTTCGGTCTAATAAGCCCAACTACGAGATACCCGAGGGTCACATCCTCGACAAACCTTGTAATGTTCCATATGTACATGTCCCTTTGTCTCACGATATTGATCAAGCACAAGGTAAGATTTGTGCCATCCAATCAATAGCTCGATCCTCTCTCGATCTCCGTATTGGATTACAGCCTGTGATTAACTTCTTAGTCACGTTGGCATGGCCATGCAGTTTCATAATCCATTATATCGAGGGGCCTAGAGATATCTCTCCTAAAAAGGAGGGGCAAATTTCAGCTTGATCACTCATATCCCACTTCATATTTCATGACAGATCTGATGATTACTTTTATAACTATATAATTACGGAGTAGCGTTTGGTAGTCCCAAAGTAAGCCACTACGCATGTTGGGAACCATAGAGATCTTGTCATAGCCTGAAATTTTCAAAATATAAAAGCTATGAATAAAATAAAAGGAAAAAGAATTTCCAATAAAAGAAAATAAAATATAATTTTTCGTAAAGAAAAGAAAGGATTTTTGAGTATCAAAATTTGGGAAAGAAATTTTTACAAATAAAATGTTGCTCAAATTTTTTGCAAAAGTCTCTAAACATGTAAAGAATTTTTCAAGAATTTTTCTAGAATTTATCTGAGTTAAAAATATATTTTTCTTAATTTCTGGATCACTTTCTAAAAGAAAAAGAAATGAAAAGTCAAATTTTTATTTAAAAACCTGAAACCCCCCTCTTGGGCCGGCCTTCGGCATGTTTCCCGCGTGGACCCGCCTCCAGCCCAGCTCTCGTGCCCCACCAGCCTACCTCCCTCCTCCGGCCCTGCTGCATGCACCCCCTCGCTCAGCCACTGGCATACGGGCCCCACATGTCAGGCCCGTCCCCAACCTCCCGCCGTGCCCGCCGTACCGACCTCCATCTCTCCGGCC
>KE370919.1:883608-927923 GCA_000418225.1 Zizania latifolia
GGAAATCTGAGCACGTCATGGTGGCCGAGGAGAAACCCAGATCTAGAGGTCGGGGGAACTCGGTGAAGCAGGAGATGCTGGATAAGCCCTGCATCTTTCATCCAAATAGCAGCCACACTACCTGCCGGTGCTACCAGCTACAAAACCAGATGGTTAAAGAGGAGGAAGAAAACCCCCGGCAAGACAAGCGTCGCCGGGATGACAAAAAAAGAAGCCTCGCCGAGAGGACAAAGACGCTAACCCCCCAGCTGAGAATGACTTCTAAGAGCCCGCTCGGATGATCTCCATGATCTTCGGCGGGGAGATCATCGCCGAGTCCAAACGTCAATAGAAGCTGCTTGCCCGTCGCGTCAACACCATCAGTGATAAGGCAATCGAACGCTTACGATGGTCAAAAATCCCGATCACCTTCAATCGAGATGACCAGTGGACGGAAATCCCCAAGCTGGGTCGGTTCCCGCTGGTGGTCAACCCAGTCATCCTCAAGGTGCGCCTAAATAGGGTGCTGATTGATGGCGGCAGCGGCCTTGATGTCCTGTTCAAAGGGACCCTGGCGGTACTCGGCATCGACATGTCAGCACTGCAGAAGACGGACATGCCTTTTTACGGGATTGTCCCGGGAAGGCTTCCATACCTCTTGGCACACTCACCCTGCTGGTGACGTTCGGCACTCGGGACAACTACAGGACCGAGCACGTCAAATTCTACATCGTCGACTTCGAGACTGCCTACCACGCTGTGCTCGGACGACCGTCCCTCGCCAAGTTCATGGCGATACCCCATTACACGTACCTGGTACTCAAGATCACTAGGCCAGAGGGGGCCTTTTCAGTGAAGGGGGACGTCGCCGCCTCTCACGTGTGTGAGCAGAATAGCCTCCCCTTGGGGGAGGCAGTTGACATCTCGGTGCGGATGGAGGAGATCATCCAAGCGGCCAAGAACACGCTGACCCACGACATGGAGATCCTGAACGCCACACCGTCAACTTCGGGCTTAGCGCCCTCGCCAGCTGAGTATAAAAGTATTAAGCTCTCAGACGCTGACCCCACCAAGATGGCACTGATCGGGACTGCGGTAGATCCTAAATAGGAAAGCGCGCTCGTCAGCTTCCTACGTGCCAACATCGACATATTCACTTGGCACCCCTCCGACATGCCGGGCGTGCCGAGAGAGCTGGTCGAGCATGAACTCCATGTCCTTCCGACAGCTAAGTCGGTCAAGCAAAAGATGCGTCGATTCGCCCAAGATCACAAAGAGGCCATCAAAGAAGAAGTTACCCGCCTATTGCGGCTAGGTTCATAAAAGGGATTTATCATCCTGACTGGGTTACGAACCCAGTCCTTATAAAAAAGAAAAATAGAAAATGGAGAATGTGCATTGACTATACAGATCTCAACAAACAATACCCAAAAGATCCTTTCCCACTACCGCGCATCGACGAAGTGGTCAACTCTACTGCCGGTAGTTCCCTCCTTTGTTTCCTGGATTGCTATTCGGGATATCATCAGATCAGACTAAAAGAGAAAGACCAAGAGAAGACATCCATTATCACTTCATTCGGTGCCTACAGCTATACGTCAATACCCTTTGGACTCAAGAACACCGGGGCTACATATCAGGGAGCCATTCAACGTTGCCTCGCCGACCAAATTGGGCGCAATGTGGAGGCTTATGTAGATGATGTCGTCATCAAATCCAGGCGCTCTGAAGATCTTATTTCCGACATCCAAGAGACTATTTACAACCTTCGCAAGTTCAAGTGGCGCCTCAACCCTAAGAAATGTGTGTTTGGGGTGCCAACCGGGAAACTACTCGGTTTTCTTGTCAGCAGTCGGGGAATTGAAGCCAACCCCGACAAGATTTCGGCGATTATAAATATGGCCAAGCCAATTAATGTCAAGAACATTCAGTGCCTCATGGGTTCCATGACTGCACTCGGACACTTCATCTCTTGACTCGGCGAACGGGGGATGCCATTCTTCAAGCTTCTAGAAAAAGAGGGTAATTTTACATAGACTCCAGAGGTCGATCAGGCGTTCATCGACCTCAAAAAATTTCTCTCCACACGACCAGTCCTAGTCACGCCGACCCCTGGAGAGACGTTACTCCTCTACATCTCCGCCACGACCCACGTGGTCAGCACCGCCATGATCGCCGAGCGCCCATAGGAGGGCCACGCCTACCCGATCCAATGACCAGTATACTTTATATCTGAGGTACTCAGCCCATCCAAAATCCGATACCCTTAGGTCCAAAAGCTCTTATACGCCATCCTCATCACCGCCCGGAAGCTCAAGCATTATTTTTAGGCACACTCGGTGATCGTCATCACCGACTATCCACTGGGCGACATCCTTTGGAATCGCGATGCAACCGGTTGGATTGATAAATGGGCTATCGAGCTGGGTGAATATACCCTCGATTTCAAGCCTCGGACGGCCATCAATTCTCAAGCCCTTGTCGATTTTATCACCGAATGGACGGAAATTCAACTTTCGCCGACCGTCGATACCCAAGAGCATTGGGTCATGTATTTTGACAGCTCCCTTTGCATTGATAGAGCAGGTGCTGGGATTTCTTGATTTCTCCCCAAGGTGAAAGACTGAAATATGTTCTCTAGATATTGTTTATGGCATCCAATAATGCAGCCGAGTATGAAGCACTCCTCAATAGCTTATGAATCATCATCTCCCTTGGGATCGAGCGCTTAATGGTGTACGGAGATTCCAAACTAGTTATCAGTCAAGTAAATAAAGACTGGTTCTGCACTAATAAAAAGATGGATGCATATTGCAAAGAGGTCCGAAAACTAGAAGGCAATTTCTTTGGCCTTGAGTTCCATCATGTCCCCAGGGATGAGAACTCAGCCATCGACCTCCTTGCCAAGCTAGGATCATCTCGAGCACCAGTGCCAAGTGGTGTTTTTCTCCAAGAGCTCCAAAAGCCGTCGGTCTAACCTGACGAGATACAACCCTCGGACAATAAAGAAGTTTCTTCCATCTTAATCATTATTGATGACGATGACGATTGGAGACAACCTCTCATCCACTTTATCCTCACCGCCAAAGCTCCCGAAGACAAAAATTTAGCCATTCATCTCACTCAACGGAACAAGCAGTTTGTCGTTGTGGGGTCAGAATTATACAAGAGGGCTGCTTTGACCTGAGTGCTCATAAAATGCGTCAGCCGATCCAAGGGATCAGACATATTGAAAGAGGTGCACTTGGAAATGTGTGGCAATCATGCCGGTGCCCGAACACTGGTAGGCAAGGTTTTTCGGTCGAGTTTTTATTGGCCGACCACCAACGAAGATGGCAAGCTACTAGTTTAGAGTTGCAAAGGATGCCAATTTTTCACCAAGCAGAATCATCTCCCTGCTCTGGCTCTCCAAACCATTCCACCTTCATGGCCGTTTGCGTGCTGGGGGCTTAACATGGTCAGCCCATTTCAGAAGGCCCCTAAGTGGATTGAAGTTATGCCACACAAGACCAGCACCATCAAAAAAGCCATAGAGTTCATTCAGGGCATAATTTACTGGTATGGCGTCCCTAATCAGATCATCACTGATCTTGGGACTCAGTTCACCGGCAATGACTTTTGGGAGTTCTGCGAGGCTCAGTGCATCAAAGTCAAGTATGCTTTTGTGGCAAATCCAAGAGCGAATGGACAATGTGAATGAGCTAACGGTATGATACTCCAAGGCTTGAAGGCAAGAGTTTTTGACCCTCTCAATAAATATGGTGGTCGGTGGATGAAGGAACTACCAGCTGTTCTTTGGGGACTGCGCACTCAGCCCAACCGTGCCACCGGTAGGACTCCTTTTTTCCTGGTATACGGGTCAAAGGCCATTTTACCGGTGGATATGCTTCATGAATCCCCAAACATCCAACATTATGAAGAAGGAGCCACCGAACAAACACGTGCAGAAGATATTGACAGCCTTGAAGAAGCTCGACTATCTGCCATGGTCCAGTTCGATCGGTACTAGCAAGTACTTCACCGATACCATGATCGTAACGTGCATGGTCGATCATTTTAAGTTGGTGACCTGGTCCTTCGCCGAGTACAGTCGGCGGTCGGCGTTCACAAGCTTTCTGCTCCTTGGGAAGGCCCATTAATTGTAGCAGGTGTGACCCGACCAGGTTCTTATCGGCTCATCCGAGAAGACGGCCAACGTGTTCCTAATTCTTGGAACATCGAGCATCTTTGTCGCTTCTACCCATGAAGTTATGAGCTACGTACCTTTATTTTGGGATAATAATAATAAGTTTTTCTTTAACTCCATATTTTAACCCGCCCAACCTGAGTGCTTGAACTTTCTATCACTTTACCCCAGAGTATATGATCCGCTCTAGCTCTAGCGATCGGTCGGATGCTGCTCTGATCAGTTACCCCAAGTTGGTATTCATTCCACTTTAACGGGGAGGTACTATTGATATGTTTGTCACAAGCTCAGGGGCTCGCCAAGTTCGTCACAATTCTTCTTTGCAATAACTGTTGCCCGACCTCTTCTATTGTTTTTTCGACTACTTGTGAAGCCTGACGTTTAGTATGCGTGCACGCGGCTTAGTTTCCCTACGCTATAAACTAAGGCTATACCAATCACTCAGAAACAAATTGCAGGCGGTCGGGCACAGTGCACTTTTAATTCCAAAGGATATTTCATTAAAGGATAAAAATGTACATAGTTTTTTCTACTTTTATCTATTTTTTACACTACTCGGCAGGATTTTCAGGGTACGCCTCCAAGTCTTGGACAAGGATAGTGGTGACCTCCTCCACCTCTGCCTAGATACGCTCCATGTCGGACTTCTCCAAAGTCGCCGGCCACCCTGCTTGGATGCGATCCATCTGCTCAGACGGGTACAGCGCTCGGACAGCCTCGAGCACGTGTGGAGCCGCCGACTGCATGAAGTCACGTGTGGAGCCGCCGACTGCAGACACGTCGCCAACCCTTGAAGTCACTCCAAAAATAAGTCCATCGACCACTCGGTGCTAGTGGGCTCATTGTCGATCATTTTTACCAGCACCTCCACGCCAGCCCGGTAGTTGTTGAGGTGCCCCTGAGTGCTACTCAGGCGTGACTCCAGGTCGGCAAATTGTGCATTCACGCGCCGATGTAGCTCTGCCAAAAAAACATGATGGTCAACAACAATCTTTAATGCAAAGAATAAGACAAGCGCCGGTTGGCCGTACTTTTATACTCACTGACAGTTTTGTCGGCTTTCTTCTTGGTGACGACGGCGGCAGCTTCAGCTTCAGTCATCTTCTTCTTAAACGTCACTACCTCAGCTTTCGCCGTCGCTCGACCCTCCTTCGCCTCATTGGCCTCGATGAGTGCGACCTCGGCCGACTTCACGGACTGCTCCGCTAATGAAGTCATCGCCTCCAGCTGTGCCTCCAGGGTTACCCAGTCTGTTGATCAAGTTAACTAGACAGGCCAAAGCAAAAAGATGCTAACAGCACAGAGAAGATTCAATATCCTTACCAAAAGACCGGATGTCCAGCTGGGCATGGAGGATCTCGTTGTCCTTGTCAATGATCCTCCGAGCCACCTCGGACTCGGCCAGCTGCGCTGTCAACTGTTGAACTCAGGCATTCAAAGCTCCCATGTCCAGACTGTCAACAGGGTACGCTGGATCCGCATGCCCGATCAGATGGTTCAGCACGCGCTGCAATACAAATGGGGTCAGCCATAAACTGTTGAAAAATATCAAGCGAAGTGATGGAAATATGCCCAAGAGAATTCTGGGGGAACCGGAAGCTCTGGCCTGAGGCCGGAAGTTCTAGGTTCTGGAGCATTCGGAAGTTTTGGTTCGACCAGAAGTTCTGGGCGAGCCCCAGTTTCTATTTCTAGAGGAACCAGAAGTTCTGGTTGGACCAAAAGTTTTGGGCCTGCTTGAAAGATGGATTCTCGATGAATCGGAAGTTCCGGTTGGATTGGAAATTCCGGGTCGAAATAAATTCGATACAAAATATTATTTTCGAAAGTTCTGGTTGGACCAGTAGTCCTAGGTCCAGACAAATAGAATAGATCTGTTGGGCTTTAATACTGATTAAAGGAGGGGCTAGGACAAAAAGGCTATTGCCATTACTGTTGGTTGTTGTTTCGACCTAACCTTAGCCGCCACCTCTCCTGGCTATACCGATTGTGGCCGTCTCTCCCTAACTTTCCGTATGGTACTAGCATATCGGCGTGAAGTGATCCAATCTCTGTAAGTGTGTATACCGTAGAGGCGCCGCTGCTATACTGATTATTTTGGAAGTTCCGGGTGTGACTCAAAAGTTCCAGGCCGAAATAAACATTGTACAGAAGGTTATTTTCAGAAGTTTCGGGTTTGACCCAGAAGTTTCGGCCAAAATAAATTCGATACAGAATGTTGATTTCGAAAGTTCTGGCTCTGAGTCGGACATTCTGGGCCCTTCGACCGGAAGTTCTGGGACTTTGAGCCAGAAGTTCCGGGTCTTGTTTAGTCACGTGTAGATTCTACGCCTAACTTGTTTTTGCAAAGAATGTTATGACTGGTATGGCCTTGTGATGTATATGATGCATGCATGTAATTTTCATGGCCTGCGTGTCATGGTTAATTGCAGCCCAAAGCTGTTCTATTGTTGTACGACCTACAAGTCGACATGTGATGCTTCTCCTCATGTAATTAGTATAGTGCTATTAGTTGTAATAGACTGATACAAGATCATGGAGGATTGAAGCGTGATGACCCGAAGGACAGGAACCGAGGAGATAGAGACTGAATAGGACAAGGAAGTGTGTAATAGGTGAATTAGATGTCCGCGTCGGTAATGGTGCAAAAGTTGCTGCGTTGGTCATCGACGTTTATTCTTTGTCGCTACCCTAAGGATTAGTTTTGGAATTGAATAATTGTTATTTCATTCCTGCCTTGGGCAGAAACATTATCTCTTCGTCATGTTAAGAGGAAGACGGTTTTGAATTTGTAATAAAGAACAAGTGTTGTTCGATATTTTCGGATGGTATGCTCTATGGTATTTGTCCATTGTTAAATGGCTTATATATTCTAAATCTTAAGGATACACATGTTTATAACATTAATACCAAGAAGCCTCGGCTTAATGATTTTAATCCTACCTATTTTTGGCATTGTCGTTTAGGTCATATAAATGAGAAGCGCATGCGGAAGCTCCATAGAGATAGGCTTTTAGAGTCATTTGATTTCGAATCGTTTGACACATGTGAATCTTGTTTACTTGGCAAAATGACTAAGATGCCTTTCACTGGTCAAAGTGAGAGGGCAAATGAAGTGTTGGCCATTGTACATACTGATATATGTGGACCAATGAGTTCTACGGCCAGAGGTGGTTTTTAGTACTTCATTGTTTTTACCGACAACTTTAGTAGATTTGGTTACATCTACCCAATGAGGCATAAGTCGAAATCCTTTAAAAAATTCAAGGAGTTTCAGAATGAGGTATAAAATCATATAGACAAGACAATTAAATTTCTGCGATCTGATCGTGGAGGTGAATATTTGAGCCATGAGTTTATTGATCATCTAAAGCAGTGTGGAATCGTTCCACAGCTGACTCTACCAGACACGCCTTAATGGAATGGGTTGTCCGAGCGAAGGAACCAAACTTTGTTAGACATGGTCCGGTCAATGATGAGTCAATCTTATCTTCCATTGTTCTTTTGGGGATTCCATCTAAATCTGTAGAGAGGACGCCATATGAGATATGGACTGGGAAGCGTCCCGGGTTGTCTTTTATAAAGATATGGGACTGTGAGGCCTATGTAAAACATTTGACGTCTGATAAGCTTACTCCCAAATCTAATAAATGCTTCTTTGTGGGGTATCCTAGGGAAACCAAAAGATATTACTTCTATAACCAAGAAGAAGGCAAAGTGTTTGTCACCCGAAATGGTATCTTTCTTGAGAAATAGTATCTCTCGAAAGGAGTTAGTGGGAGCACGGTGCGACTCGAAAGAGGTTCGAGAACCACTAAAAAGTGTTTCAGCTCCTATTAAACCGCAACTCGATATGCAAGATGTTGCAGAACCTGTTGTCGAGACACCAGTCCCACGTCGGTCAGAAATGTTGAGTCGTGCGCTCGAGCGATTTGCGTTTTTAACCACTGGGCAGCACGACATATTATTATTGGACAATGATGAACATAAGACCTATTCGGAAGCGGTGATGGGATCAGACTCTGAGAAATGGCTTGGAGCCATAAGTTCTGAGTTACAATCTATATGAGAGAATCAAGTTTGGAACTTGGTTGATCCACCTGATGGTGTAAAAACTATTGAGTGTAAATAGATTTTTAAGAAAAAGATAGACGTTGATGGAAATGTTCACATCTATAAGGCATGATTGGTGGCGAAAGGTTTCAGGCAGATTCAAGGTGTTGATTATGATGAAACGTTTTCGCCCGTCGCAATGCTAAAGTCTATCCGGATCATCCTGACAATTGCCGCATACTATGACTATGAGATATGGCAAATGGATGTTAAAACGGCTTTCCTTAATGAAAACCTAAGTGAGGATGTGTACATGATACAGTCTGAAGGTCTTGACGATCTAAAGAATACTGGAAAAGTTTGTAAGCTACAAAGGTCCATTTATGGGCTGAAGCAGGCTTCTCAAAGTTGGAATCTTTGTTTTGATGAAGTGATCAAAGGGTTGGTTTTATCAAAAATAAAGAAGAGCCTTGTATTTACAAAAAGGCTAGTGGTAGCGCACTTGTATTTGTAGTCTTATATGTAGACGACATACTGTTGATCGAAAATGATATTCCAATGCTTGATGCTGTTAAATCTTCGTTGCGAAAAAGTTTCTCAATAAAAGATCTTGGAGAGGCAGCATACATTTTGGACATAAAGATCTATAGAGATAGGTCGAGAAGGCCAATTAGATTAAGCCAAAGCATGTACATTGATAAGGTATTGAAACGGTTCAATATACAAAATTTCAAGAAAGGTTTTCTGCCAATGTCACATGGTATTACTCTCAGCAAGAGTCAGTGTCCTTTGACGCCTGATGAGCTGGAGAAGATGAGTGCGATCCCGTATGCCTCCGTAATCAAATCCATCATGTATGCCATGCTTTGTACATCCCCAGATGTTTTTTATGCTCTAAGTGTTATGAGAAGATACCAATCAAACCCGGGTGAAAGTCACTAGGCGACAGTAAAGAGTATCCTTAAGTACTTGAGAAGAACTGAGGATATGTTCCTAGTCTATGAAGGTGAGGAGGAGCTCGTTGTAAATGGTTACACCGATGCTAGTTTCCAAACCGACAAGCACAACTCGCGATCGCAGTCTGGATTTGTGTTGTGCCTCAATAGAGGTGCAGTGAGTTGGGAGAGTTCCAAGCAAGAAACGGTTGCAGATTCAACAACGGAGGTCGAGTACATTGCAGTTTCTGAAGCTGCGAAGGAGGCTGTTTGGATCAGAAATTTTGTTTCTGAGTTGGATTTGTCCCTTGTGCGTCCAGTCCAGTGGACCTCTATTGTGATAATAGTGGTGCCATTGCGCAAGCCAAGGAGCCTAGGTCATACTAGAAGTCTAAGCATATACTGCGACGCTATCACCTCATCAGAGAGATTATAGATAGAGGTTATGTAAAGATATGCAAGGTGCACACGGATTTAAACATTGCCGATCCGTTGATGAAACCTCTCTCGCAGCCCAAGCATGAGACGCACTTGAGCTCTATGGGTATTAGATACTTACGTGAGTAAGTCTAGTGTATGTGAGAAAAGGTGTCTTGTCCTTGCTAATGTACATTTAGATAATTGGTTATCTTGTTCCTTAAATAAATGTCTTTTACATTAATCAGCGAGTATGTGACTTGTTTGTGAAACTATTTGTATTATAATGATGTTATTCTAAACGATCCCTAATCTCATATCGTCATATAGGACAGTGATGATTTATAGATTAGCACATCTGTCTGATTGATGATCATGTTTCATGGATCATAGATATGAAGATGTCAAATCAGTGATGTGGACTCATGTTAGTGAACATGGAGTTGGATAGACCCACTTTGAGATACTACTAAGATTGTTATTCATGATGTGCCATCAGTTGTCTTCTCAAATGGTGTACCTACAGAATCCTTAGACCTGAGATCGTCATTGATTCCAGAATGTGTAGTGCACACTTAGGGGCTTCCAAACGCTATTTCATAACTGGGTAGTTATAAAGGTTGCTTTCGATTGTGTTATGAAACATGTTGTGCGATGTGAGCGATCAAGATGGAATTTACCCCTCCTAAATAACGGGAGAGACGTCTCTAGGCCTCTTGAGATAGTAGGATTGAAAAAGTGCATGGCCATGCCACTATGATCAAAGAGTTAATCATGATTAATCCACTACTTGATCGAGTGAAGTGTCGAGCTATCAACAAGGGTGGCACGAATCTCGCGTTGAGCTTGACTGATGTCGTGTGGTAAAGGGATTGGTGCGTGAGTATATTAAGGTTCAGAAAATATGATTTTGATTTTGTATGCTTTCGGGGGTGAATATGTGCTGCTAGGTACCGCTATTGATCAGTGATCTGAAAAAGGTTTCTGGGTAGCGGCCATTTGCATATGAACCTATCGGGTCACACGCTTAAGGGGATGGAATTTAAATCTTGCAAGAATTGGCTCTTGTGCAAATGGAAGATTGATGGAAATATGCCCAAGAGAATTCTGAGGGAACCAAAAGTTATGGCCTGAGACCGGAAGTTCCGGGTTCTGAAGCATCCAAAAGTTCCGGTTAGACCGAAAGTTTCGGGCCAACCCTAGTTTCGGTTTGTCGAGGAGCCGGAAGTTTCGGTTCGACAGGAAGTTCCGGGCCTGCCTGAAAGGTAAATTCTAGATGAATCGAAAGTTTCGGGTGAGACCCAAAAGTTTCGGGTCGAAATAAATTCGATACAGAATATTATTTTTGGAAGTTCCGATTGGACCGGAAGTTTCGGACCGAAATAAATTCATACAGAAGGTTATTTTTAGAAGTTCCGGGCCTGGACCAAAACTTCTGGACTAGGCAAACAGATTATATCTGTTGGGCTTTGATACTGATTAAAGGCCCATGAGAGGGCACTATATAAGGAGAGGAGGGGCTAGGATGAAAAGGCTGCTGACTATTCGTGTGGTTGGGGGCTGCTGTTGCTTGTTGCTTCGACCTAACCCTAACCGCCACCTCTCCTGGCTACACCGGTTGTGACCATCTCTCCCCTAATCTCTCGCGCGGTACTAGCATACCGACTTGAGGTGATCATGTCCCTGTACGTGTGAAAACCGTAGAGGCGCCGCTGCTATTGCGGTGCTGATCTTCCCGTGGAGATCGCCAGACTACGTCGTCTTCGTCGCCGACGAACGGACGAAACAGAGTGGAGCTGATCGAGAACGCACTTCATCAACTCTACTTCCGCTACCCTAGCGTGTTTCGTGGCTAGAGGTAATGATCTATGATCCCATTGCACGCATGGTTCCTGGGCGAACGGGGTAAAATTTTTTAAATTTGCGCTAGCGTAGCCTCCCCATAACCCAACAGTAGCGACGCTAGCAGGACGACGCGACGCGGCGGGCAATGTGATGACGTGCTTCGACAGGCGTGTGCGAGTGCTACGAGCGGCGTGTGCTGGTGCCAGCCCAGGCGGTGGCACGTGTGGGCCATGGCTGCGCACAGATGGCGACGCATGGGTATGCGGTGACCGACGGCCAGCGGGATGGGTGCAGCCGATGGGGCACAAGTGGTGGTGGCACCTAAGCGGCTACGGCATCTGCAGGGCGCATGCGGCAGCGGTGCCCGAGTGGCGGCACGTGCATGCGGCGACGCACAATAGGCGGCGCTTGCGAGCTCCTTGAGCGAGCGGCAGTCAGTCAGGGTGTGCCGCATCGTTCATCGGGCGGCGGCGATGGCAGCCAGTGTCGTAGGCGGGCAGTGCGGCGTGGCGTGGTGGCCATGCAGAGCTCGGCACATGCCGACGATCACGCATCTTTAGGTGGCGCATCGACAGGCGATGCGTGTGGGCTATAGACCACGCACAACGACGTGGCAGGACAGCCAGGGCCCATGCGCCCATGCTGCCTTGTAGGGTAGCCGGCTTTAGGACATTGCTGCCTTGCAGGACAGCCGACAACTGGTTTCTGTGAGAACACATGGCAGGAGAATGCTCGGGTTGCCGTAACTATGCGGCGGCTGTGACAGATCGCGATGGATTTTGGTCTGCACGGTGCGGCGATGGCTATGGGGATTCTGTCCACTGTATCACGACGGCATAGTGGCGTGACCGATGACTACTGTCGCAACGCCATTCAGGACGGATGGCCTGTCAAAGCCAATGTGGACATCATGTCACCGTACCTCGCTCATACAGTAGATTATATATAATCTATAAAACTGATTTGTTCAGAGATAAATTCAAATTCATATGTATTTCGATGCCGGTAGATTGTTGTTGTAAATTGGTTCACCCATGGTAGAGCTTCGTGCTGATACCGTGTTGAGAAACTCTGTTACCATGTGTAGTACAGAGCTTCGAGACAAAAAATAATGACACAGTATTTAGAAAAAAACTAAACTTCTTTATTACTCAGATTCAACAACATACAAATGAGAACCCCTCTATTTATACCCTCTATTTATAGAAAAAAACCTCTAAAAATAGACGTGTCCAACAAACCGTATTTGGTTAGGATTTTCAGTTTCCTAACAGGCCCAACTAAACTGAAGGTTGATCACAGACTCTCACAAGTGACAACCAGTTCTCATTTTTGCAATTAAGGTTTTCATTCGAAGTTTTCAGGTTCTACTTCAATTATCTGTTTCCAGGTCTTGGTTCAGAGCAGAAAAAGTTCATCTCTTCAGGATCCAGCTTGACTACTGCATGCCTTGTTCGAGTTGTGAACATTGTTTCAGCTAACCTCCAGCTTGAAATATGTCAGGTAGTCAATATGTGCATAGGCCGCTAGCTTGAGAAAATATCATACATGCTACCTGAACGGCTGAACCCTGAGATAACATTAACAGTTATTGTATTAAGCTTGAAACAGAGTAACATCCCCAAATCCAGCATTGGCCAAAAACATCCACACGCCCATACTGTTCATTGTACGTGAGGTTCCACTAAATCTTGCATGTACTAGAAACATCCTAACAATATTACACGCAGTATAGACATTGCGTGTCCACTTTTTTCCAAGAAAAAAATGCAAGCCCTTGCCTATGCATTCAAAATTTCAAAGAAATCGCAGGGCAGTGGGTAAACTCAGCAGGATCAGGATAGCACAGGTTAACTCGGGGCACTGTAGCATAGGTAAAATACTGTTCATGGTACTACGGTAGTGTTACTACTGTACCTGTTAATATGGACCGTTGATAATCAAAATAGACGGTTGAGATGGCGTGCAGTCAAACTGTGACTGCAGCGGATCTCAATCCAACCCAACCATTAGGATAGGCCAAGCAGATAGCAAATAAAAACATATAGACAATTTCTATGCTTCTAACCATTCCACCATGGCCCATGTATACATGAAGACCACATCAAGATCTTGGATCTGGCATGGAAACAGATGTTCGAGATGTCATCCACCACTCAAGAGGGACTATGAATTGAAATTAGAAATTGCCAAATCGGCTGTCAGCGAGAGAAACCCGACCAATATGCTAATTTATGTTGACAAGCTACAATCTCACATAACAACGAATCGTACTGTAACTGCTGCAACTGCAAGTATGATGCTGCACCTGCACCTGCAGCCTACCTACAGCAACGGTGTTGACGTAAAAACCGCACAGAGGTCTTTACACCTTCACACACAAAGGTATGAAAGATTTGCTTCACTCTAGTGCAAGTCCTTAAACTTGAGATTCATAGGCATACCAGTCAATTTGATCCTACAATTGACAAAATATAAAAATATTAGTTATCCTGAACTTATAGGCTGATGGGCCGATGATAACATCGATCGATAATACCGTATCGGTTACATATCCAATATGCATGAGTACAGGAAATAACATATCGACTGAGCTCCTGACAAGCATCCATCGCATATGAAAAAAAGAAGATAGCATATAATATGAAACTAGTCGGCTGATAAGCCGATACTGATTTTTACCACCAGCCGATGTATGCTAGGAATTGGATAACTCAATCGGTTGGGAGTGCGATGAAACACTCAGAATCAAGATACCTCATCGACTAAAACTCCGATGAAACGATGGACCGAACATATCTACTTAATAGAATCTATCTTATTAACAACATAATAATAAATCAGACTGAATCGAGACAATACGAGGTCGAAGGTAACAAGAATCTATTTCATCAACAGATCTAGCACACACGTGATAGATATATTAGATCTAACTAAGAGATTGGAATAATATAGCCTTAGATAGAACCAATACATCAGGATAATTAGCAGACGCATGAATTCAACCAAAATGTCAGACTGAACCGAGAAAGTCTTGGCTAAATAGATACATTTGCCATGTAACGAGACTTGTTTCTTACTAAAGATCAAACTAAACTGATGCAGCCCAACCCGAGATAGGAATTCGCCGAGAAAACTACATTACATCTACTCCTAAAAGCTGGCGATGCGCCGAAGTTGAATAGATTGATCGGAAAATGTTTTACAAGGTCACTGAGTGCACATATTTATACCAGTGGATTTGACAGAATCCTACCCGAATTACCACAAATCTAGAGATTTACCTACTACAGATAAACATAAGAAAATCTATCTATTTTCTATTACAGGGCAGAGTAACATATTCGGGACTTGATATATACACAGTGTATAATAAACGCCTCGCCAAATCTATTAGGGCTTCCCTGCCACATCGATGTTGATCCAATGGTAGCTATTGCCTTGCTGGATACGACGGTGTCAAATTCTAGTGTCAACAAACGGCAAATACATATGATGCAGCTCCAACCAAACTTAAGAAGTTTTATCCTAGCAGATAACTATGATCATGCTAACAGTGGAACATAGATGATATACAACTTTGTAGGGAACTAGATTAACAAAAGATTAATTAGAAGAGTCAAAACTTTCAAGCACTCCTTGAATTATAACAGAAATTTTAATAAAGCGGTCTCGAGCCTAGTATTGGCTGTAAAAGAGGATGAGCACCACTGTTGAACCAAGGTGTCATGGGCATGGCCTTGGAGGCAAAGGTCCACAACCTATACCAATATAGGTCATGAACAATACTCACACGGTCTTGTAGCATCAATCTACGAATTGTCTGTTTAGACATAAGATTATGTTTCTTATTTTAAAGATAAAATTAGATTAAGTTATAATCTATTTTCTAGATTTTAAAGATTAGATTCATAAGAATCAAGTCATGCCATCTATATAAAGATAGAGCGTATCTCTATTTTATAAAGCAATAAAAAATTAGTCTAATCTCTCCTCAATTTTCATCATCGCAGTCTAAGGTCCTCTCATCCCTAGCAGCTGACGTCGTTCAGCTATTCTCCTGACGGTATTATCTCATCGTGAATTTAGTACATGACAACTTGGTATCAGAACCACTCACCATAGCCTCTGGTGCTGATCTTAAAACTATAGAAGTTGTTCTACATATCACGGTGAGCCATTTACTCTAAACACTTACCGAGGAGGTACTCCATCAAGTGTTCGATGTCTATGGTGCTAAGAGGATCCACCTCAAGCTAGAATAAAGGCTTAACGACCCATAATAATCATAGATTTATTCTTAGTTCATGATAATATAGTAAGCCAAGATGTAAAAGGCTTGAATCATAACTCTATTAGACATCCTCTGAGAGTTAATATCTCACTGTAACTCGAGGACGAGTTGCTCAAAAGGAGGGGTGTAATATCATGGGCATTAACTTCAGGCCAAGACCCACAACCTACACAATATAAGGCCTAAACAGTACCTGCGCTTACTGTAGCAGCAATTTAAGAATTTTTAGTTTAGAGATAAAAATAGGTTTCTTATTTTAGAGATAGGATTAGATTAAGTTGTAATATATTTTTTTAGATTTTCAAGATTAGCTTCTTGAGAGTTAAGTCATGCCATTTATATAAGGATGGGTTATATCTCCGGTTTATTAAGCAATGAAAAATTAGTCTAATACTCTAATCTCCTTTCGATGTTGATCATACCTGTCTACGTTCCTCCACTCATCCCTAGCAACCGATACTGCCCAGCCATCCTCCCGACGGTATTTATCTCGTCATGAATTTGATACATGACACAAGGCTCAACTGATGTCAGGTGAGGAGCAACCAGCCCACCTAGCCAACTGACCAAAGTCAGTTCAATTCACATTGAAGTAACGAAAATACGAAATCAACTAAAAATTGTTGCAATTTTGAGAATGACATTAGGTAGCTACCCAATCATTTTGTACTCTAAAATGGCAGGTCTGTACCGTTGTACATATTCTGCTCACTGAGAACGTAAAAAAATTTCGCTAAGGTATATTTAAGTACATGGGAGCATACGCATTGACATTGACATTATGTTCATCATCAGGACTGTATAAAATATGGAATGCATACAAACACAGAAGTACCATACAATATCATGTTTAACCAAGAAAGACCATTGTACACTGCAAGCCAAGTAAAAAATCATAGGACCAGTTAGAAACTCAAAATTGTACAGATCAAATCTTCCGTACTAACATAATTATGGATTGAAGCTTTCTTGAGAAAATTTCCAAATAGGTCATCAATTTATTTAGAGAATTAAAGGCCATTTTGCAACACTTTGAGGACTGTCAATAACTTGTGCAACACCATGGTCTTTGGCTTTCCATGCTATGCTATGACATATGACCTATGTGAGTCAAATTCATACTCTCGAAAACAATTACACATGCATGATGACGTGTCAGGTGGGACCAGCATTAGTAGAGTAGAGTTTGTTAAAAAGTAACAACAGCCTCATAACTTTTGCTAATAGAAGTGAAAAATCTGCTGTGTGAGCAAAACAACGATAGTATTATGTTTCCTTACTCTGGGCCTCTGGCACGAAATTCATGTGTATCTGTGCCATAAAATTAAGTCATTAATTGGAGCATAAAATTAAGTCATTAATTGGAGCAATAAGGAAAAAAGTTATCAAAACTGAGAAGCATAAATCTTTTAAAATCTACAGAGTGTAACAAAACAAACTAAACCTTACCAACATAACAAGAACAAAATGCACCAATGGTGTCTTCATGAACTGTATATTCAATCGTGCAGATACCTAGACTTCGGATGGTGTCTTTGCATCAATGGACAACGCGTGCAACCCACTCTTGAGCTCGTCCTGCAAGAGATCATACACAGCTCTGTGCCTTTTGAGCAGGCTCTTCCGCTCAAACGCCTCTGACACCACCCGAACATTGAAATGTGTCTCGCCATTGCTCCCTGACACCCCAGCATGACCCTTATGGAGGTGCGATATGTCCTCGATCTCGAGCTCCACAGGTGAAAGGCCCCTCTCCAGACTTTCCCTTATCCTGTCCATCCTCCCACCGCCCAAACCACCATTTCCTTGCATCACATCAGCTGGCACCTCCTCCAATTGTTCCTCCTCAAGACTATGCACCTCTGAATCCTTTTCTTCTCGCTCACCAAAAGCCGCAAACTCTGGTTCCTTCTCCTTCGCAGCACGCGATTCAGAAACCTCTTCCATCACTTCTTGGCTGCCAATTTCCCCAGCGATTGCCTCACCGGTGGCTATCTCCAGCGCCTTGCGCTTCATGAGGCTGAGCATGTTAAGCAGGCCGCTGTTCCTGGATGCCGAGAGGCTCTGCCTGATCCCGAGCAACTCGATGAACTCGATGGGCACCATGGCCACTTCTCGCGCGGGCGCACCGGAGAGGCCGAGAACGAGCAGCGCGGCGAGGCCCTTGGTGAGCTGCGCGTCGGAGTCGGCCTGGAAGCTGACCCTGTCCGGCGCGCCGGCCTCCGGCGTAGCATGGACCCAGACCTGGGAGACGCAGCCCCTGACGCGGTTGGCGTCGGTCTTGAGAGACGGGTCCATGGGCGGCAGCCGCGCGGCGTAGGCGAGGAGCTGCTTGTAACGGGCGCGCGGGTCGGGCCCAGACTGGAAGAGCGCAACGATATCGCGCAGCGCCGGGGGAAGCTGCGCCAGATCGACCGCGGAATCCGAGGCAGAGGCGGCGGCGGAGGGGGTCGGCGACGCGCCTGACCTAACGACGAGGCGCTGGAAGGATACGGGAGAGCAGAGCATGAGGAGCTGGGGTCTGGAGAGGAGGGGCTTTGGGGGTCTGGAGAGGAGGCGGAGGGACGCCGACGAGGTGGCGGCGGCGAACGCCATGGATGGCGGCGGCGTGTGGAAATTTTTGCGGTTGGGTTGAGTTGAGTTGGGAAATTGGGTGGAATTATTTTGGTTTATATTTATTTCGCTTGGAGTGATTTGGGCCACGTTATTACTCAACACCTAGACGGGTTTCCGTCGGCTATGTTATCTTTCTTAATTCTGACTTGCGTGGGAGTTTTCTTTCTGAACCGCAAAACTAGGTGTGGGCTTTCCGTTGTGACATCCATCGGCCCAGTTCCCCTGGGAAGCAAAATGAATATCATCTTAGGGTAGGGTAAGGTAAATCAATTATGGATAGAACTAGCGCTCGGATATCTTACTAAACGCTAAACGTCGGACGCTCGTCCATACCATTTGATTGCCCCACATCGTGCATCTCAGCCGTCCGATTGAAAACCGTCGTAGGCATCGCTCATCACTCAGTGAAACATTCATCTTCAAAAAATAAAACATCCATCTTGAACAGATGAAACATTCATCTTCAACATATGAAACAGAGTATAAACATTTATCTTCACAGATGAAACATTTATTTTCAATATATGAAATATTCATCTTCAACAAGTGAAACATCTTTAACTAGTGAAATATTCATCTTCAATAGTTAAAAACATTTTGAAAAAAAAATCTTCAATACGTGAAACATTCATCTTCACCGGTTGAAAATATTTCAAAATAAAAATCTTCAACAAGTGAAACATTCATCTTCAATGGTTAAAAACATTTCAAAATAAAAATCTTCCATATACAAAACATTTATCTTCAACAGGTGAATCATTTATCTTCAATAGTTGAAAACATTTCGAAATAAAAATCTTCAATAGATAAATCTTTAATAGGTGAAATATTCGTCTTCAACATTTATTTTTAACAAATAAAAATATTTCAAAATAAAAATCTTCAATGGGTAAAACATTCATCTTCAACAAATAAAACATTCATCTTCAACAGGTAAAACATTCGTCTTCAACAGGTAAAACATTCGAAATAAAAATGATGAAAAACATTTGGAATAAAAGGATGAAATATTTTATTCTCGCATACGAAACATTGATTTCTAACTACTATAAACATAAAACATTCATCTTCAACAGGTAAAATATTTATCTTTAAATTTTGTTGCTGACTGTGCACTAGACAGGCTACGCTGGGCGGGCTATGCGCTGGGTGCGCTGGGCTAGACGTCGGACACCCGACGACAAGCATTTTTGATCAATTATCAATGTAAAAGCAAATGAAAGGTTACTTGACTCAAGTCGTTAGCACCATATTTTTTGTATTATACATCAAAGATATATATATGTCGTTGTGTACGAAACAACAGTATACCACGGGGGTACCTATAGTACGGATTTGGTTAGGCGATGGGGAGTGCTGTGGACGAATCTTGATGGTTATCTCTAACTAAGAGACAGGGGGGATTTTTAGACAGGTTTGGGTCTCCCAGAGGAAAATAACCCTAATCCTGTAAGTGTTGAATGAGCTTTAGGGCGTGAATAGCCTTAAGCGTATGAAATCGTCTAGGAAAACGTCTAGACGAACCTGCCCTTTATAGGCCCCGTCCAATCCCTTTATATGGGAGGGATCAGGGGTTTCAAATTATACTTAATATGCCCTATTAATGACCAATTATGAGGATAAATGGTCAGTTCATGGGCAATAACTCCAAGAGATAACAGCAATAATAAATGTATAACGTGGAGCTTAATGACAGCCTGGCTCTTGATGGCGACTGTCCGAGTGCCTGTGGTCGGGAAGGCCACCCGAGTGCTGGACTCGAGGAGCCTTCAGGACCCCGACCGCTGGCTGTCTAGAGAATATTGACCGTTAACTAGTCGTCTTTAATGTTGAGTCTGTTGACCCCTCCTTTACTCGATCATCATAAAACCACTCGGGAGGTAACCCGGGATCATATTCCCGACGGCAGTCCTCGAGCTCTTTGCGGCGCGTAGATGAAGTTGAGTAGTCAAAAAGGGCTTCATAACTTAGTCTTGATGAATTTTTCCTGATCGGTGCACCGCTTAGGTGCACCTACCGGGTGCAGCCCCCGAGACTGGATTTTCTTGAATAAAATAAGCTCTAGGATCAAAGAGTTTTTTTTAAATGCCGCACATTCAGTGTATTGGCGTCCGATAAAACCGACTTGAGCATAGGGATAGATAGGCCCATCAAGTGGTTTTTTGGCGAAAAGGTGTCAATTGGAGCAGTCCGACGCAATGGAGTACTTGCAAGCCTCCTTTAGCGAAAAGACGTCTACTGCCGTAGACTGGCGCCTGTCAGAATCAACAAGTTTGACGGGACCCACGCTAGTTCCAAGGCCGCCTCGCGGACACGAGTACAGTTTTAAAAACTGTAGGCGTCGATTCGCCGACCTTGAGCTGCGTTTGAGCAACACTCAGGCGCAGCGGGACCATTATCGGGCTGGTGCAGAGACGCTCATCAAGATGATTGATAGCGAACCGGCCAGCACCATGTGGTCAGCGGAGCAGTTCATGGAGCGGCTCCAGGGGTCGGCGACACGTCTACGGGAGCAAGCCCGGGACTTCGTTCGATCGGCAGCTATGCACGCGCTTGGGATTATCCGAGTGCTGTACCCGACAGCGCGTATGGACTACATCCAAGCGAGGTGACTGGCAACCGTCAAAGAGTCTGATGTGGAGCATATCTACTCGGAGGTGGAGGAGACGGCCAATGTCCTTGTCACCGACTTGGAAACTTATCCAGCTGAACCTGCCGAGTAGGAGAAATATTACAAAAGAAAAACAATTGTATATATACTTTTTGTGCAATGAAACAATGCTTTCCTCTTTATAAATGTGTTTTATGCCGACCATTTGTGATGAATTTCTGACTGTATATGCTATAGCTTAGGCCCATAGCGTAGGGAAACTTGAGCCACATGCACGCTGTTTGGAACCATAGGCGTCACATGTAGTTAAAAAATAAGACTTAAAAGAGATCGGGTTAATCATAGAACAAAATGCCAAGCCCCTGAGCAGGCGAAAAAATAATTTAACCCGGCCAGAGCGGATCATGGACTCAAAGTTAAGGTGATAAAACTTCAAACGCTCGGGGGTCGGGCAAAGAAGAAAGAAAGAAGGAGAGCGAAAAAAATCGAACATCTTTATTAATCCAAAACAAGGACTTAGCTTATTGTTTCAAGGATAAAAACGTCGAAGATGTTCGATATTCTAGGAGTTTGCAATCCGTTGACCGTCTTCACGTATTAGGCAATATGAACCTGGTCGGGTGACTTCGGAGATAATGTATGATCCCTCCCATGGAGTCGATAGCTTGTGAGCACCGACTGCAGATTGTACTCGGCGAAGAACTAGATCCCCGACTTGAAAAGACCGACCACGCACATTGCGATCATGGTACCTTCGCAAACCTTGTTGGTACCGATCGGATTGTATTGCCGCAGCTAAGTGAGCTTCTTCAAGACTGTCGATATCTTCTTCTCTTGTCTGCTCGGCTACGCCCTTTCATAGTGCTGAATCTTGGGGGACTCGTGCAGCATGTCCACCGGTAAAATGGCCTCCGATCAGTATAAAAGGAAAAAGGGAGTCTGACCGGTGGCTCAGCTAGGCTGAGTGCGAAGACCCCAAAGAACAGTTGGTAATTCTTTCATCCACCGACTGCCATACTTATTGAGGAGATCAAAGATTCTGGCTTTTAATCCTTGGAGTATCATGCCATTAGCTCGCTCAACTTGACCATTTGCTCTTAGATGTGCAACAGAAGCGTATTTGACTTTAGTACACCAACCTTCGCAGAATTCCCAAAAGTCATTGCCGATAAATTAGGTCCTAAGATCTGTAATAATCTAATGAGGAATGCCATAATGGTATACTATGCCTTAGATGAACTCTGCGGCTTTCTTGGCTGTGCTTGTCCTTAAAGACATAACTTCTATCCACTTGGTGAATTTATCAATGGCAACAAGAAGACGATCATAACCCTAGGGGCCTTTAGAAAAGGTCCGACCATATCAAGCCCCCAGCATGCAAATGGCCATGAAGATGGGATGGTCTGGAGAGCTTGAGCAGGGAGATGATGCTGTTTGGTGAAAAATTGCCAACCTTGGCAGCTACTGACTAGGAGCTTGGCATCTTCCTTAGTAGTCGGCCAATAAAATCCTAACCGAAAGGCTTTACCGACCAGCATGATTTCCACAAATGCCTGAGTATATCTCTTTGAGGATTCTTGACCCTTCTGATTTGCTGACACACTTCATGAGCACTCGGGTTGAAGCAGCCTTTTTATATAACTCTGATCCCACCACAACATACTGTTTACTCCTTCTGGAAATGCGAATTACTGCATCTTTGTCTTCAGGAGCTTTGGTAGTGAGAATGAAATCAATGATTGGTTGTCGCCAATCTTCTTTATTGTCGGTGAGAACCAATACGGATGGAGCTTGTTTGGCTCCAGAAGATTAAACTTCATCAACTTGAATTGATGGCTTCGAGAGCTCTTGGAGAAAACCAACACTCGGCATAGGGCTCTTGACGAGCCAAGCTTAGCCAAGAAGTCAGCAGCCAAATTATCGTCCCTAGGGATGTGATGAAACTCGAGCCCACTAAATTTGCCTTCTAGCTTGCGGATCTCCTTGCAGTAAGCATCCATCTTCTCGTTGGTGCAGGACCAATCCGTGTTGACTTGGCTGATAACCAACTTGGAATCTCCATATACCATTAATCTTTGAACCCCAAGGGAAATGACGATTCGTAAGCCATTAAGGAGTAATTCATACTCGGCTGTATTGTTAGACGCCATAAATAATAGCTGAAGAGCATACTTTAGTCTTTCACCTTGAGGGGATATAAGAAGAATTCCCGCTCCTGATCCATCAATGCTGAGCGAGCTGTCAAAATATATAGTCCAGTGCTCTTGAAACTCAGTAGTCGGGGGGAGTTGAATCTCAGTCCACTCGGCAACGAAGTCGGCGAGGGATTAGGACTTGATGGCCGTGCGGGGCTTAAAATCGAGGGTATATTCACCCAATTCAATAGCCCACTTCACGATCCAACCAGTTGCGTCCCTGTTTCGGAGAATATTACCGAGTGGAAATTCAGTGATAACCTCCACCGAATGAGCCTGAAAATAATACTTGAGCTTCCTAGCGGTGATGAGGACGGCATACAGGAGCTTCTGAACCTGAGGGTACCAGACTTTGGATGGCCCGAGTATCTTAGATATGAAATATACCGGCCTTTGAACCGGATAGGCATGCCCCTCCTCCGAGCGCTCGACGACCATGGCGGTGCTAACCACGTGAGTCGTGGTGGCGATGTAGAGGAGCAATGTTTCACCAGAGGTTGGCGCAACCAAGATCGGTGGAGAAGAAAGAAACTTCTTGAGGTCGACGAAAGCTTGGTCGGCCTCCGGCGTCCATATAAAATCATCTTCTTTTTTCAGCAACTTGAATAAAGGCATCCCGCGTTTGCCAAGTCAGGAGATAAATCGCCCGAGTGATGTCATACAGCCTGTGAGACGCTGAATGTGCTTGACGCTGCTGGGCTTGGCCATGTTCAATATTGCAAAAATCTTCTCTAGATTTGCTTCAATTCCCCGACTGCTGACTATAAAACCGAGCAGTTTCCAGTCGGCACCCCGAATATACACTTGTCCGGGTTGAGCCGCCATTGGAATTTACGGAGGTTGCTTACAATCTCTTGGAGGTCGGGAATTAAATCTTCTGGCCTTCTAGATTTGATGACGACATCATCCACATAAGCTTCAACGTTGCGGCCGATCTGATCAGCCAGGTAGCGTTAAATAGCACGCTAGTATGTAGCCCCCACATTCTTCAGTTCAAAAGGCATTGAAATGTAACAATATGCTCCGAATGAGGTGATGAATGATGTCTTCCCTTGATCTTCTTCCTTCAGGCTGATCTGATAATATCCCGAGTAGCAATTCAGGAAACAGAGAAGTGAACTACCAGCCGTGGAATCAACGACTTGGTCGATGCGCGGCAGTGGGAAAGGATCTTTAGAGCATCTTTTGTTGAGATCAGTATAGTCAATGCATATTCTCCATTTCCCATTCTTCTTTTTTACAAGGACTGGGTTAGCTACCCAGTCGGGATGATACATCTCTTTTATGAACCATGCCGCTAGTAGGCGGGTAACTTCTTCTTTGATGGCTTCTTTACGCTCCTGGGAGAAACGACGCATCTTTTGCTTGACTGGCTTGGCGGTCGGATATACATAGAGTTCATGCTCGATTAGCTCCCGAGGTACGCCCGGCATATCAGAGGGTTGCTAGGTGAATACGTTGATGTTGGCGTGGAGAAAACTGACGAGCGCGCTCTCCTATTTAGGATCTAGCGCTGTCCCAATCATCACCGTCTTGGAGGGGTCAGCGTCCGAAAGCTGAATACTTGTGTACTTAGCCGGCGAGGACGCTAAGCCCGATGTCGATGGCATGTTGGTCGGGATCTCTATACTCGTGGTCGGCGTCGTCTTGGCCACCTAAACGGTCTCCTCCATCCGGATAGAGATGTCCGTGGCCTCACCCAATGCGAGGCTGTCTTTCTCGCATGCGTGCGAAGTGGCAACATCCCCCTTTATTGAAAAGGCCCCGCCCGATACTGGAATCTTGAGGACCAAGTAGACGTAGTGGGGTACCACCATGAATTTGGCGAGGGATGGCTGCCCAAGTACAGTGTGGTAAGTAGTCTCGAAGTCGGCGACGTAAAACTTGATGTGTTCGGTTATGTAATTGTCCCGAGTGCCAAACATCATCGGCAGAGTAAGCGTACCGAATGGAATGGAGGCCTTCCCCAGGACAATCCCGTAGAAAGATGTGTCCGTCTTTTGAAGTGCCGACTCATCGATGCCGAGCGCAGCCAGGGTCCCTTTGAATAGGACATCGAGGCCGCTGCCTCCATCGATCAAGACCCTCTTGAGGCGCACCTTGAGGATGACCGAATCGACGACCAGTGGGAATCGTCCCAGCTTGGGGACATCCGTCCACTGATCCTCTCTGCTGAAGGTGATCGGGATCTCCGAACACCATAGGCGTTCGGCCGACATGGTGTTGATGGTATTGACGCGGTGAGCCAACAGCTTCTGCGAGCGCTTGGATTCGGTGACGATTGCGCCACCGAAGATCATAGAGACCGTCCGAGCGGGCTCTTGGAAATCGTTTTCCGCCGGGGATGCCTCGGCGTCTTTATCGTCTTCTTTGGACTTTTTCTTTTCATCGTCCCGGTGACGCTTGTCTTGTCGGGGGTTTTCTTCCGCCTCTTTCACCATCTGGTTGCTGTTAGGGTGAATAATGCAGGATTTATCTAATATCTCCTACAGTGCCGAGTTCTTCCGACCCTAGGATTGGGAATTTTTGTCAGCCACCATAACCTCCTTGCCTTTTCGCTTCCTGCTCTTGTTCCGAGAGGAGGACTCGGGCTTGTCGTGGTCATCACGTGAGGGTGAGCGGCGATGATCCTTCTTCTTGTTCTTGTCCTTGCTGGATTCTTGAGTGTTCAGGTGCATCTACTCCCGCTCAGTATCTTCGGCGTTGGCAAATTGTTCGACGACGGTGATCATCTCGCCTGGATCAGTCGGCTCGTTCATTACCAGATGGCGAAATAACTCTGAAGGCTTACGCAAGCCATCTTGAAAGATGGACATGATGTCGGCATCGGAGATGCTGGCGACGGTGTTCCGACGCTCGGAGAAGTGACGGATGTAGTCTCGGAGGGACTCACTATCCTTTTGGCGTATTTGGCGCAGGTCATGCCGTGAGGCCGGTCTTTGCCAGGTTCTTTGATAGTTGGCGATGAAGACATCGCACAATTCACTCCAGGAGTTGATGGAGTTCTTCGGGACTCCGGCCAGCCAACTGATGGCGGCCGCGGACAGCATGACGGGGAGATAATTGACCATGACATCTTGGTCCTCTCTGGCTGTACGGATGGCCGTGTAGTACAGCCGCAGCCACTGGGAGGGGTCGGTCTTGCCGTCGTATGGCGTGACTCCCATTGGACGGAAGTTACGAGGTCACACTATCCGACGAAGGCGCTAGGAGAAGGCTGGAAAGCCGTCGTGGCGCGAGATGTTGGTGTCAGGCCGGTTAACCCCCGGCGTGCCGTGGCTCTGGTCGTATTGCTGACGACGATGGAGCTCGCTGCGCTCGCGTTCACTACGGCGGCGAGAAATGGTGTTGCGCGTGTCACGCGCTTTATTGATGATGGTTCGGGCGTCACCCAAATAAGAGCTCCCATGTCGCTCGCTTAGATGTGAGCGTGCCGGCCGCCGGGACGGTCGAGAATGTGAGCGATGGTCCGGAGACCGTGACCTTAGAGGTGGGGCCACATCAACCATTTGAGCGACGGCCGCCTAGGTCATAGCCCGAGCCCTTTGGAGCTTGGGTGAATCGGGAAGGGCGGTAAGCATCCTCTCGATGGCGATCAGGTTCGTAGTCGGCGTGTAGTACACAGCATGGCCTTCAAAGTCCATCGTGTACCAGTCCTGCGCGCTGTGTCATGAAGTCTCGGGCGCTGCACGGGCCTTCGCGTGGCGGTCTGATCGGGCAGCGTTCCTCCTTTGGCGATCACGCCGGTGAGTACTAGACTCAGCGGCGTCGGAGGGCTCATCATCGGAGACAGCCCCCGTTATCATCATAATGACATTAGGAGATGGCGCCAGCTTGACCGAAGCGGCTGGCGAGGTCGCTTTGAAGCAACCTTGGTGAATTGGCGCCGTTGGACTGTGCGTACGCCTGCATTGGCAAAGATGACAAAATCGGTGGGCGAGTCGGCGGCGACTGGTGGACGAGCCCTAGGCAGAGCTGGATGCTCGAACGCCCAGGGAGCTGAGGAGGGTGCCCTGAGCGGAGTGGGTCGCTCGGGCGCTCGAGGGACAGACGGGCGCATAACTGGAGTGCGAAACCTTCGCCCTCGTTTGGGCGGTGGTGGTCTGAACCAGTTAGCGCATACAATCACCAACGAAAGTCAGGCTCCCGAAGGTGATCATGGCGCCAGTGAAAACCTGGGTGTTGACCTTGCAAACAACAGCCATCAAGTCGATTAAAAACACAAACAGCTTCCCCTACCTGGCGCGCCAACTATCGTTGTGTACGAAATAACAGTATACCACGGGGGTACCTGTAGTACGAATTTGGTTAGGCGATAGGAAGTGCTGTGGATGAATCTTGATGGTTATCTCTAACTAAGAGACAGGGAGATTTTTAGATAGGTTCGGGTCTCCCAGAGGATAATAACCCTAGTCCTGTGAGTGTTGAATGAGCTTTGGGGCGTGAATAGCCTTAAGCATATGAAATCATCTAGGAAAACGTCTAGACGAACTTGCCCTTTACAGGCCCCCTCCGATCCCTTTATATGAGAGGGATCGGGGGATACAAATTGTAGTTAACATGCCTCATTAATGACCAATTATGAGGATAAACGGTCAGTTCGTGGGTAATAACTCTAAGAGATAACAGCAATAATAACTATATAACGTGGAGCTTAATAACGGCTTGACTCTTGATGGCGACCGTCCAAGTGCCTGCCGTCGAGAAGGCCTCCTAACTGCTGGACTCGGGAAGCCTTCAGGACCCCGACCGCTGGCTGTCTGGAGAATGTTGACCGTTGACTGGTCGTCTTTAATGTTGAGTCTGTTGACCCCTCCTTTACTCGATCATCATAAAACCACTCGGGAGGTAACCCGGGATCATATTCCCGACAATATATATACACCCCCACTGTACATACTGTCAGGGATATAACCTCCAGGTGCCCTGTAGTTGGACTTATCAGACCGGACCAAGGGCAGGATAAGTCTAGCATTGACCGTCCGGTATGACCCATAAACAGGGGTTTAATTTTGATAAGTAAAGTTGAGTTCTTATCAGATAGTTATGCTCTAGATATGATATCAAGAGATTTATTTGTATTTAAATCCTTGTAGTTAGGGATTTAGCACCCGAGTTTGGTTTGCAATCCAAGTTCTACTGGGGATAGAATCCTGGGTTGTTGGGCTCACCTCGTGAGTATATAAAGAATGCGAGAACCCCTAGAGACATCCAATCCAATATTCACATCATCTAGCCATCTAGCTCCACCATATTTTTCTTGCTTTCGACGCCTTAAGCCTCCGTAGCTTGATTACGTCGTATTGTAAGATCCACAATCATAGTATACACCAAAACACTGGACGTACGGCTATTATCCTCTAGGAGGCATGAATCAGTATAAACCTTGACTCTTGTGTTCCAAAGTCGACCATCGGGTTCGAAGGCATTGCGCTTTCCTTACATACATCTAATCACCACCTCGGGTACCCCCTTGGGTGGGCTGATCGGTGATTCACCAACAGTTGGCGTGCTAGGTAGGGGGTCACGTCGCTTTCACTACAACCGATGGTATCACCACGTCAACTCTTAGCCAATCCTGGGACGATGCTCGTCTTGGGAAACATGATGTATGTGGCTGATTCGCTCAAAAGGTTGATCCCTTTCGATTGGGGTCCCAACACCCGAGCGATCGTCAAGCCGGAGTCTCAATCCTTTTCTCCCCGATGGCTGGGGGGTGGTTCGCCCCGTAGAACCACTAAGCCATCCACCCCTTGTTCGAAGAGGTGATAGGCATCAGTAGGTACTCATCGGATCACGGGGAGCGAAGGTGGAGTGTCACCCCACCGATCGCATTGGTCCCCGTCGAATGGCGGAGAATGTAAAAGTACCAGAAGAGGTTCCAGTGCAGATCCACTTCTAGGTACGTCTCGCACAGATGCACGAAGACAACAATGTGGAGGATCGAGTTGGACGAGAGGTGGCCAAGGATGATTCTGTAGTGATGAAGAAGGCCACGGAGGAAATGGTGCACGGGTAGGCCAAGCCCACACTACAGGAAGGACTTGAACAAGACAATCTCGTGGGTGTTTAGCATTGGGAACTCCTCTCCCTTCACCGAGCGCCACCCTGACACCGCCTGCTCTAGCAGGAATCTGGCCGCCACCATATCCCATAGCTTATCATTGGACATCTTTGACTTCTCCCACCCCAGCGATGGGGACGGCGAGATCGGAGACTGCGGTGGGCTTGTGGAAGCCATCAGTTTGAACTGGAACAACCAATGAGCCTTCCTATAGCAGACCACGCAGCCGGAGTGGCGACCTGGGCGGTGAGGAGCCAGATGGATGAACGGAGATGGAGAGGAAAGCGAAAGAGTTGGCGGTTGCGAAAGGAAGAAGTTCAAATGGACAATGTGCGCTTCGGGAGTGGAGAAGTCAGCTTAAGTATCTCCACGATCACCGCACGGAGATAGGGCATAATCGCCATAATTAAGGCACCACCTCAACCATCGCGTTCGCAGTGATCAAGGTGACCTGATGGTTCCACTTCTCTGCCCGCTGGCTGCCCTCGCGCATGGTTCGGTCAGAGATGGAACGTCTTTTCGGTCATTTCACATTAAGCATGCATTAATTGCGAGTGTGGAGTGCTTTTTTTGGCGCATTGATGGAGTCCATGACGGTTGAGACCCCCTGTGCTGATGGGCCCCATACATGGGGGCTCGCACACGCTCGAGGACTCTCCCACTTGGGGCCTGTGTGCACTAAAAAACTTCACGATCGGGGGCTCGCGCGCGCTCGAGGACTTTCGTGCACAGGGGCTCGCTCGACCAGAAGTGTGAGCTACCGGGGACCGATGTCCTCGAGAACTTGCAGACTCGACGGACCTCGACCTCTCGGGCATTTAGACGGATGAGGGCCCAGGCGACATGATGTCGATTTATTTGAAGATTCAAAACTTACCTCCTTCGAAGTTCATCACATATTTCTTAATTCGACTATGACATTTTCCCAGCAAGGTCTCGATGATAGCAGAAGACAAAATTATGAAGCAAAATTTCAAAGGATTGTGTTTTCATGCAAGATATTTTTGGACCCTCGAGCTAAATGTTCCATTTAACTCAAGTCTCGAGGGCTACACCGTGTGGGTGCACCTATACAGTGCACCTCACACAAAAGAAGAGGATCAAAAGCTTTTTTTCGCAAGGACGTTGAAGTTTCAGATTAAAGGAGAGCTCCTCCCAGCTTTTTTTTTCCCGAATATCTCTTCAACCAAGCCGAGAAGAGCTCGGGGGCTGCTATTAGGGATATGACCCTTGAGTGCCCCACAGTTGGGCTTATTTGACCATCCGGTATGGCCCATAAACAGGGATTTGATTCTGATAAGGAAAGTTGAGTCCTTATCGGATAGTTAAGCTCTAGATATGATATCAAGAGATTTATTTGTACCCGAATCCTTATTGCTAGGGATTTAGCACCTAAGTTTGGTAGGTAATCCAAGTTCTACTCAGGATAGAGTCCTTGGTTGTTAGGCTCATCTCCTGAGTATATAAAGAAGGCGAGAACCCCCTAGAGGCATCCAATCAAATATTCACATCATCTAGCCATCTAGCTCCACTATATTTTTCTTGCTTTCGACGTCTCAAGCCTTCATAACTTGATTATGTCATATTATAAGATCTATCATCATAGTATACATCAAAACACTAAATGTAGGACTATTATCCTCCGGAAGACCTAAACCAATATAAACCTTGGCTCTTGTGTTCGAGAGTTGACCATCGGGTTCGAAGGCGTTGCGCTTCCCTTACACATATCTAATCACCACCTCGGGTACCCCCTTGGATGGAATGATCGGTGATTTACCGACACATACCATTTTCGTCCCCTTTTAATATGCTCTATAGAGATAGACACAACAATAAATTATGTCAGCATTTTTTAATGGCAGAAGGATAGGGACATCCGTACATGAATAGGGACATTCTTAATGGTAGAAGTCATCTCTCCGAAGGGAGAATTTCATTGTAGTGGCATCAATTAATTTTTGTTGGTTACAATGTAAATGAATTATAACAGTTGGTGAACAACTAACTTGATATTATGTGATATCTAATGCCTGTGATGTTTTGGCAATATAACTTGTATTGTGATATTATATGATGAAGTTTATGTGATATTATCTCATTCTGTGATGTGTTTGAAATATAAAATGATGGCTGCCAAATCCTGGCTTAGATTCAGAATGCAGTCTAAAAAATTATTTTTTTATAATATGATTATAATATTAGTGACAGGACTAAATAAATACCCGTCACTAGAGGCGCCCATTACTAAAGGACTTGTATAGTCCACGTTTGGGCTGGCATGACACCCTTTAGCGACAGACCAATAGGTACACCCGTCACTGACAAGTTAACATTGTGGCCTATCAGTAAAGGGTACCCTATAGTGACGGGTATTTATCTGTCAGTAATGACTAGGCTTTATTGGCACGATAAAAGTAACGGGAGACACGCTCGTAACTAATAAAGGTTATTACCCGTCACTACATGCAGTTTCTATGGTAATGAAAGTTTATTCATGATGGTATTCAACCTAAGCGTGAAGCATCCACCAACTCAACATCATGGAACTAAAATGCCTTATAGTCCTTGAAAACCCACTGCATGTTGGCCTTGCGCACGCTGTCAACTCTAACACACATTATTCTAATAGCATCTCAAGCCTCCTTCCTCATCTCCTTGATAGCGAGCATTGAAATAATTTCTGGTGGTACGGTGCGAAGTATCGTCTTAAGCGCCATTCGATCCTCCTAGAACCCAACATCACCAATGTTGACGGTATCCTAGAGTTCTCTCACCTAGAGCATGACACACCTGAAGCGCGACAAGTCATTACAGTTTATCTTTATAAGTATCGAGTATGCCCCTAATCCCCTGACTTTACCACCTGTTGCATAACCATTTCACAACCACCATCATCATGGCACCGTGGTCAGTGTGGTGGGGAGCATCTATCCATGATGCACTCACGGAGAAGTCTTGTAGACACGACTGACTGACTGTTAGCGCACAGCCCTCTCTAGAACTCTCTCAACCTCAGCCTGTTCACTCTACCGGCAAGAATGGCAAGAACACGGTGCACTAGCAGCACTTGTTCACTGCCAAGCCAACCTGGGAAGAACACAGTGCACTTGTTCACTCACAGCTAGCAACTTGCGCACAGGAGTGAAGAGGAGACAGAAAGTTTTTGGTGCCGTACCGTCCAAAATGAGCAGCCGGCTGTTTCTATATTGAAACCAATTCAAAGCAATGCAATTACAAAGTTAAATGCTATCAAATCACTGCTAACAGCCGGATGCTAATGCTAATAAACCACTGCTGTTTCTGCATGGCCATAACCAGCACTAAACTGCCTTGAAACCAGCACTAAAATGCTAATGCTAACAGCTCATGCGCCTTATTCAAACAAAGAACCAGAAACGGGCAGACAAGACTTATTCATGACACTGACATCAACATTGCTTTGATACCAATTATCAGCTCTACTTGTTATCTCAATACAATCATAAAGAACACAGGATCTGCAAGACTACAAGATGCATTTGTGCTGGCTCTACTGTCAAGGTTGTTTAACCTCTTATTTATAGGCAGATGAAAATTACAAACATAGAGAGACCAGGCTCCGTGATTAATTTTAACATATACAACCCCAGAAAATTAACAAGCTTACCCTTATCAGTTATCACACGATCAATCAGCAATTTGGTTCACCGGTAGGGATCTTGGTGTATGCATAAGCCATGACATCTTTGCTGTTCGTTGCTTCGAAGTAGTACACCGTGGCTGCTACAAAGATGAAGAGCTGCACTGCACCGGATAGCAGGGCATACATGGCCATCAGGCACAGCCCCAACGCCATGCTCTTCTTCGTGTACGCAAGAGCAACCAGGTAGAGCGGGCCCAGAACCATCGGCAGGAGGTGGGCGACAACCACCAGCACGAGACCCTCCTTCCTCCTCACCCGCGTCATGAGCCACCACGCCTGCCGGAGAGCACACATCCCACGGCAGTCCGTATTTGCGACCGACACGGCAATGCTCACTAGTCCGACGATGTTGAAATAGAGAAATGCGAGGAAGGCGAGGAGAACTTGAATGGAGATCAACTTGGAGTTTTGTTTCATCATGGAAGAAAGTAGCACAGCCAGGAGCGCCATGCTCGTGACCTCTAGTATGGTGACCAAAGCGATGGTTATGAAAGGGCCTTTGAGATTCCCCTTCATCGCATTCATGAGAAGCTCCGGGAGTGAGTAGCGGTCGCCGGAGCAGGTCGTGGTAGCAGCGAAGAAGGCGACAAGCTGCGTGAAGAAGCCAAGTATCACAGTGACGAATGCGAAGGCGATGGTGATGAGGATGAGTTGTCTTGCATCCTGTTTTATCTCTTCCATGATTCTGGCATACTCAGCGCTCGAGGGATCGGTGTTCTGCATCTTGCTTGCAAGTTGAACCATGTCCATAGTGAGCGGCTGGCTAAAGAAGACATTGGTGGCAAGAACAAGGAAGATGTTGAAGGAGATGAGGAGTGAGACGGGAGTGAAGAGCTTTGGGAGCAGCGTTGGGAGGATTAGAGCTTCCTTTAGGAAGGTAAAGCATGATGCGAAGCTCCAGCTTGTTTTGGCTGCCATAGCTAGTACTTCTCCACAAAGCTGAACATGAACTGGTTGAGAACTTGGGATTAGCTATATATTCCAATTAATACAGGGTGCGTCAGTCAACATGAGAGACTTGGAAATTTTAGGTCACGTCGTTATTGCCTTGTAGACTAGCTAATTGAAGACATGAAAAGTCACTCCATCCTATCCTACTATCCACTTGTACAAAACGAGAATATTTTAGTTATTATGTCCTAAATGGAAAACTCAGTTCTTCCCACTACTATCCACCGGTCCCAAAATAAGATTATTTTAGTTGTGTCTTGAATGGAAAACTCAGTACATTCTACTATCCAATCGTCTCAAAATAAGATTATTTTAGTTGTCTTAAATCTTGTGTTTGCTTACATTTATAATGATAATAATAATATTGATATAAAACAAGAATCATTAGATATATTATAAAATATATTTTATAGTTTATTTATTTGATATGTAAAAGTGCATCTTGATGTATCTAGACCCCTAATTTGTTTTGGTGTATTAATGACAATAACGATCAAATGCTACTAACCTTGTTACGAACATGAATGCAGATATCGAAAATCAGAGTAGCTTTGCAGTTCTATTGATTTTGGAGAAATCGCACTCTTTAGTGCTATTTAGGCACAAATGTACAAAATGATTATCTTTCATATGAAATTGAGTCTAGGTATGCCGTACTATCAAGAGGGATGTATTGAATAGTGCTCCAAAACTTAGTGCTCAAATAAAATCTTCTTGAAAAGTTTTTGGAATTTTTTCTGAGTTGAATTTGGATTTTCCAGCAAAGCCGGATAATCCGGACCTATCCGGAGTATCCAAAAACAGTGTTCTGTTTTGATTTATTTTGTACGTCAAATTATCCGGGTCAAGCCAAATAATCTGAAAACATCGTTCTGTTTGGATTTTCTTTGAAGCCCGTAACATCCGGAGTTATCCGAATAATCTGAGAATTTCGTTCTGTTGAATTTATTTTGTGAGTCGGAGCATTCGAATATTGGTCAGATGATCTAAAAATTGCTCTCTGTTAGATTTTATTCTGTGGCCCGGAACATCCGGTTCAGTCCGGATCATCCGGATGAACAGTGCTTGATTTTTTAACCTAACGACCAGTTTTGAGAAAGAGTATAAATACCTCCATTCTCTCATAATTAGGGCGTGTTTTCCAAAACCTAGCAGCCTTGCCTTTTACACTCTCCCTCTCTCATTCTTGTGCTTGATCTTGATCGGATTGTTGAGAGTTGGATTGAGAGTTCTTCACTAAACTCCTCGAGTTCTTGTTGATCCTTCCTCTTAGGAGTTGTGTTGTTTGTGTTTGTTGGTTCTTCGTGAGAAATCCTGAGCACACGGTTTTGGATTGTGTCAATGGATCTATTACTCTTGGAAGCAATCCCTCCTAGACGGCTAGGCATCGATCCGTGAGCACCTAAGGATTATGGATGATCGGATAAGTTTGTACAAGACCTCGCCTCGGTTTCAAAGAGGTAATGAGTGAAAACCAAGGCTTACGACGGTGAGCACTTTGTGAGCATTAGGGTTGAAAGAGACCCGACCTTTTGGGGTTTCCTCAACGGAGACGTAGGATCGTGGGATCTGAACTCTAGAAAAAATTCATTGTGTCAATATTTATTCTTGCTAGTTGTTATTTATTTATTGCTCTATTCATTAACTAGCAATGTTAAGTTTCATTGAATTCTTGTAATCAAAATTCGTTGGCTAGGTTATTTCCTGTAGTTCATATTGTTTCTGATATGTAGTGCCCGGATCATTCGGATAAACTCGGATAATTCGAACCTTAGACTATTTTAGTTTCCATCCGGTTCTCGGAGTATCTGACTAAGCCCGGTTAGTTCGGGCCCTTGAAGTATAAACTGATAAGTTTATTTGAGAAATTTTAGATTGCCTATTCACCCCCCTCTAGGCAATTTTTAATTGGTATCAAAGCAGACTCTTCTCGAAGGCTTAACCGCTTGAAGAGAAAATATATTAGAAGAGTCAAATTCCACCGGCACCGAAAAGAATAGTGTCGGAGGGAAGAAAGGAGCCACGTATCCTTTTGATTACTTCAAATTGAATCCTAGCAATAACTATCTCTCTGTGCCAACTGTTCGTACACCTTACTTTGACGGTACACATTATACGGCATGGAGACAAAAAATGAAGTTGCACCAAATATTTGGAAGATTGTGTGCACAGGTGTGGATGTGGATAATTCAAACTTGGATGATCGATAACTAACAGTCGATGAAGAACAAGCAATTCACCGCAATGCTCAAGCGGTGAGTGTTATACTTGCTGCATTAAGTCTCGAAGAATTCAACAAAGTTGATGGTCTTGATGAAGCTAAAAAGATATGAAAGACTTTGCAAGTTGCCCATGAAGATAAATCTTTAGTAAGGGAGTCGAAGATTGAGCTTCTTGAAGAGAAGCTTGAAAGATTTATTATAGAAGATGAAACTCCTCAAGAAATATATGACCGCCTCATGGTCCTTATGAATAAGATAAAGGGCCCTTCTTAGAAGCGAAGAGATGACCGATCATATAGTGGTGAAGAGGTTACTCCGTGCAATAGCGCCAAGGAACCCTACCTTGGTGACACTGATCCGGGAGCACAAAGAGGTCAAGAAAATGACTCCAAGTGATGTGCTAGGAAGAATTATAGCACATGAGCTAATGGAAGAAAAGGCCAAGAAAGTCAAAGACCTTGCCAAGCTTTAAAACAATAAGGACAAAGATATGGTGCTCAAAGCTAAGAAGAAAGAAAAATCAAGTGATGATGAAGAGCTTGTACTATTTGTTAAAAAATTTAAAAAATTTATGAAAAATGATAGATTTGACAAATACAAGAAAAAGAATGATATCAAAGAAGAGGAAGTCAAAAAAGAGGTGCTATGAATGTGGTGATCTTGGTCACTTCATAGCCAACTGTCATAAGAAAAAGGAACAAGAAAGCAAAGAGAAGCACAAGTACAAGAAGAGGAAAAAAGGTGGCCATGCTCACATTGCTGAAGAATAGAACTCTGACTCTGACTCTAGCAAGAAGGGTCACCACCGTTGCCATCGCCAACATCATGTCTCTAAAGCCTTCACTTTTTGGAGAGTCGAGCGACAACGAAATTGTCTCCCCCAAGTGCTTCATGGCAAAAAGTAAAAAGATAACTATTATGTCTAAAGTTGTAGATAAGGATGAACATAGTGATTCTAGCGATGATGAATGTAAACTTAATAATGACATGTTTAAAAATATGAGTAAGCAAGTTTTATCTAAGTTTAAAGAACTTATGGAAACAATAGAGGCGCAAGAAGCAACTCTTAAAAAACAAGAGGATCTTCTCATTAATAAGAAGGAGAGGAATCTTGAACTTGAGTAGCTTCTTGCTAAGGAAAAAAGATAGACAAATTGACTAAACAATCTAGTTTAGTAAATGAGTCTAATGAGGAATTAGAGAAAACACTCAAAACTCTTAACAGTGAGCTTATTATTCTTGATGAGAACAATAAGAGCCTTAAAGAGAGAATTGAATCTCTAATGACTCATCCTGTTTCTATTTCTTCTATTACTTCTACAAGTAATGGTTGTTCCAAATATTATAATCTTAATGTTACTGTCTATAAGACTAACATAAAGGAAATAGAGGTCCTAAGAAAGAAGAATGCGAGTCTTAGCACCTTGGTAAGCTATGAGTGCATGAATGCCTACAAATTCAAGAACGCCTTATTCAAGACTCTCAATACTCAAAGCAATATTGAGAAGCGTGGATTTGGCTTTTATCCAATTGAAAGCAAGGTCAATGCTAGAAGGAGGTATAAGGGTAAGGAAGTTATAAAGTTTGTAAAGGAAGGCCAAAGTCCAAAGAAGACCAACAACAAACTTCATGCCTCTCAAGCTACTTTTTATGCCTCATACCTTATTAAGAGAAACCACTGTGGTAAAGTGGTTGCTCAATTTATTAGAAATAAAAATGAAAAACCTTTGAGATGTATTTAAATTCCTAAAATTCTTGTGACTAACATTGAAGGACCCAAAAAGATTTGTGTACCTAAAACAAAGAACTAATCCATTTTATAGGAATATTCCTCCAGTGTATCAAGTTGGGTGATAGACAGTGGATGTACCAATTACATGACCGGAGAGAAAAGAATGTTCACATCTTTTGAGCCAAATCAAGGTAATCATGAATTCATTGTATTTGGTGACAATGAAAAAGGAGAAGTAATGGGAGTAGGTAAAATTGATATCTCTAATGATTATTCTATTTCAAATATCTTATTAGTTAAGTTCTTGAGTTATAATTTGCTTTTAATTTTTCAATTATGTGAAATTGGTTATAACTATCTTTTTACTAATGAGGGTGTGACCGTTTTGAGAAGAAGTGATAATTCCGTAGCCTTTACGGATAGGTTGAAGGGAAAACTTTATTTAGTCGACTTCGTACTAGATAAAGTGTAACCTAAAACTTGCTTGGTGGCTAAAACTAGCATGGGTTGGTTATGGCGTCGCCGACTAGATAATGTTTGAATGAGAAACTTGTCAAAACTTCTCAAAGAGGAGCACATCCTAGGACTAACCAATGTTGTGTTTGAGAAAGATAAGTTGTGTAGTACTTGTCAAGCCGGTAAATAAGTTAGAGCACCACACACCGCCAAGAACATTATGACAACAAGAAGACTACTGAAGCTTCTACACATGGATCTCTTTGGACCAGTGGCTTACTTAAGCATTGATGGTAACAAATATGGTTTAGTTATTGTTGATGATATTCTCGTTTCACTTGGGTGTTCTTTTTGTATGATAAGAGTGAGACACAAAATGTGTTTAAAAGTTTTGCAAGAAGAGTCCAAAATGAGTATAAAGTCAAGATCAAAAAAGTGAGAAGTGACAACCGGAGTGAGTTCAAAAACACTCAAGTTGAAGACTTTCTTGATGAAGAAGACATCAAGCACGAGTTCTCCGCTCCATATGACCCACCTCAAAATAGAGTGGTGAAAAGAAGGAATCGAACATTGATAGAGGTGGCAAGAACCATGCTCGATGAATACAAGACTTCAGATGTATTTTGGGCAGAAGCAATCAACACCACATATCATGCAATCAACCGTCGTTATCTTCACAAAATACTCAAAAAAACGGCGTATGAACTTCTAACCGGTAACAAACCAAATATTTCATATTTTAGAGTTTTTGGGAGTAAGTGCTTTATTTTGAGTGAGCGGCCAACAAGCTCTAAATTTGCCTATAAAGTAGATGAAGGCTTCTTGGTTGGTTACGAATCAAATGCGTATGTCTATCGTGTTTTCAACAAAACCTCTGTGAGATCATGTGTATGATCATTGATTAGTGATGAACAAATTGGTTTTGATATTGATATGTGTTGCATAGATTGGTATTGATTGGTTTGAGTGGTCGAGCACTCTTGTTGGGCACTTAGCACTTGAGAGAATTCAGCCCTCGAGAAGAATTCAGCCGTCGAGAGATAGCTCTCGAGAGATTTCAGCACCCGAGAGAATTCAGCACTCGGGATTTTGGATCACTTGGATTTTTGATGTTCGAGTTGGATCATATCCTTAAATTGTTGATTCTATAAATACACAATGTTTATGATTAATTAGAATATTTTGAGTTAGGTTGGAAAGAATTAATCAGACTGATTGAGTCAAGTTGGAAAGAACTTGTGTTCGGAAAAAGGGTTTCTTGGTTTGTTCATCTGCAGGCATTGCTTGAGAGCGAGTCGGGATCGATGATGGGATCGGAACTAGGCTTGGAAAGGAGCTGAGGTTCAGAACGGTTGAGTATGTCATGCTGGACGCTCGAGCTAGAGGATGCGGCACGTGAAGATGAGGTTCCCATATGTTGTACACGGGATGTGTGCAAATATGAAAAGAGAGGTTTCCATATGGTGTACGTGGGACACATGCGGATATGGAAAGAAGAGGAAAACTCGGAAGGAGTTAGAATTTCTTGGATTCGTAAGAGATATGGATTCCTAGTTGGATTAGGATTCCAAAAGTTGTTATTTTCATGGCTCATGGTGGCAACCATGAGAGATTATAACTAGACTAGAGGGTAGAGCAAAATAGCTGTATGAGGAATAAGAGAAAATTTAGGGTTTAGCCTTTTGCTCTCTATCTAGGGCTTTGTACGTGGATTTGGTGAGTGGTGCTTTGGATGCACCTTATAAATACTGTTATGCAATAAAGAATCATCTTCAAGCATCAAGGAGTGTGGTATCACGTTCTTTCTTCTTAATGTTCATCGGTTTACATTGTGTTTGTCTTATTATGTGATTTTTATTTTACTTGTGATTTTCAAATTGATTCATCCAAATCCTTGCTAGGACATTAAGAAATAGATCTGAAAAGTTTTATTGGTTAATTCCTCATATTTTCAGAGTAATTAAGGTTTTAATTTTTAGATCGGAACTGCTCTATTTTTACACTGCTGTGACTCTTGGGGATCATAACTTTTGATTGGGAACTCAGATTTGAGTGAAATTACCTAGGAAAGTTTCATATTGAAGTCTAGTTTATTGTGTTAAAATTTCAGATCAATCCGAGTTACGGTTTTAATGGTACGCTCATTTTACCATACCTTGGTCAGGCTATTTTCAGCTCTCGGGAAATTTGCTGAGTACTCGAGAAAGCCCTCGAGAAATTTGAGAACTCCTTGGAAAAATTCCTGAGTCCTCGGGAATTTTAGTCTGGTCGGAGATTTTGCTGATTGATCAGGAATTAGCTTTCTGAATTTATTTTTGGTGTTAATTTTGGGGTACTACAACCATTCACCACCTCTGGTTACCGTGGTTAGCGTATTTCGATCTTACAATTAGTATCAGAGCTTAGTTTCTATTTTGTTTTGATCTTAACCGATTTAAACAATCACCATGGCATCAGAGAGGTTTTTGACTAAGCCTGATATTTTTGATAGAATTGATTTTCAGTTTTGGAAACAAAGATGGAGGCTAATATCATGTCACAAGGTTTTAACATATGGGAAAAGGTTTCTAAACCATGTGATACACCTTCAGATAATCAAGTTAATGATACAAATAAGGCTGCTTTTGAAGTAAATTGCAAAGCTCGAAACTTGATTATCAATGGTGTTGGGCTTTCTAATTTTAATCGTATTTCTCATTTTTCTTCTGCACATGAGAAGTGGAATGCTCTTTGTGCACATCATCAAGGCTCTTCCATAATCAAGGAAGTGCGTAAAGACGTGTACAAGAAAGAATACATGAAATTTGAGATGAAACCTGGTGAAACCTTGTATGAATATTTTGCTTGCTTTAATAAAATTCTTAGCAATCTCCATTCAGTTGATTCTTCTTATACTACTAATTATACTGATTCTAAAATTGCTAGATATTTGCTTAGTGGGCTCGATATGTCTGTTTGGGAGATGAAAGTTACTTTAATTCAAGAGTCGGTGGATATGACTACTCTTACTTTGGATACTCTTTATTCAAAATTAAAAACACAAGAATTGAATGTATTTTCACGCAAGATTTCTCCTAAGTCAATGGCTTTGATCTCTTCGTCTTCTAACGAGTCTTCTTCTTTTTTATCATCTTTGAGTATTTCTTTGTCAGCTTTAAATGCCTTGTCTGATGAATAATTTGAGCAGTTTGCAGAGGAGGACTTGGCTTTGCTTTCCACAAAAGTCACTAAATCCTTGAACAATGTAAGAAACAGAAGAAGAGGCAGTCCGGTTCGGTGCTTTGAGTGTGGTGAGGCCAACCATATTCGTTATAACTATCCTAAGCTCAAGAAATCTACCAACAAAGACAAAGAGGACAGCAAGCACCCATCCAAAGAAGGTAAGATGAAGAACCGTAACTACAAGAAGATGGTGCATCGAGTGCTTGCCGCTCTCGATCAAGTTGATATGAGTGATGTGGACTCAATGATCAATGGAAGTGAAGATGAAGGCCAAGGCAAAAAGAATGATCTCACTGGAATATGTCTTATGGCATGTGACATGGTAGGATCTAGTGAGGATAAACTTTACAGTGATGAAAATGAGGTAAAACCTACTTATGACGATTTAGCTCATGCTGTTATTCATCTTGATACTAAACTGAGAAAATGCAATAAGAAAGCTAAGAAATATGAACTTGTTGTTGAATCACTCAATTATGAAATTGATAGGCGCAAGTCTCTTAATCCTGATGATGATTCATGCAAATCATGTGATTCTTTATAATATGAAATTATTGCATTAAGAGATGTTCATGCTTCTACTCTTCATAAGCTCAATGATAAAATTGTCAAGAATGAATCTTGTTTTACTATTTGTACTACCATGCTTTCTTGAGTTGTTGATGAATTATTTGTTATCAAGAACTATTTTAAAAAAGATAAAAGTTGCTTTATATGCTAGTTCTTTAGTAAATGCTTTGTACTATAACAAATTCAAACAACTTAAGAATATAAAGAGCTCAACCGTTGTGAAACATGATTCAATTTCTTGTTTAAATTGTTCATTGCTTCAATTGAAATTGAAAGATGCTTATGGTAAAGTTGAACTTTTGTAAAATGACTTGTTTACTCATGAGACGTTGTCTTGTTCAAACTGTCGTAAACAAAAAAGCATTGCTGATGTGTGTAAAAATTGTGTTGTTTTGACAAAAGAAATCGATTATCTGCAAAGATCGTTGCAACGCTTTTCAACTGGTAAAAAGAACCTCAACATGTTAATGGATACATCTAAAGCAAGCACAAATCATAGGGGATTAGGTTTTGATGCTTGTGCTTATTTTACTTCTCATCAACCTACTGCAATCAAGGTTATTTAAAGAGGTAAGATTGAGGTTAAACCAGAACCAAAGCAAATAATTTTTAAATCTGATGGAACATTGTCAAACTTAGCAACATCAGGTACGATTGCTTCTGCATCTAAAACAACTAAACCGGTGAAGTATAATTGTACACATTGTGGAAAAGATGGACACTTAGTTCAGTTCTATTTTAGACTTGCAAGACAACAGAAAAAGAATAGGGAAAAATAATTTGTTAAACATAAGTGGCAGTGGTCATTTGTGGAATCTAGTAGAGCAATCGGGCCACAACATTTGAAATGGTCGAGCCGACCTCAGCCAGTGGTAGGACCTCAAGTTAATCGATGGGTTGATCGATAGGGCCCAGTTTTGGTAAGAGGTAAAAGTAACACTGGTTTTGCTCGAGGATTTTTGCCTACTGGTGTTTCTGGTCGAGTGTCTTAGAAATGTATTCCTAAATTTCTTTTGTCTAACTCTAGTTGTAAAATCCGTTTTTGCATACAAGTTCTAAAACGTGTTCAGAACTAATTCATGTTTAAAACTCAGAAAAATTCAATTAAATTTTGGTGCCAAAATAAAATTTACTTTAAAAACAGAAGGGTAATTACTATTTTGAAATCGAAAATACTATTCACCGTCTGATAAATTATTATTTTTTCAATTCAAATAATTAAATAAAAATCTGAAATCTTGATTATCTTAAACTCAGTTTAAATTCAAAATTCAAACAAAATCAAAGTCCAAATCTTTTTAGTTTCAAAAACCTGTCATCTTTTCAAACTTGTCTTTTCTCCCTTTTCTCTTTTCTCTTTTTCCTTTCTCCTTTTCCTTCCTCTCTCTTTTCCCTTCTCCTCTTTCTTTCTCCTCAGCCACATGGTGCAACACCGCACCGCTGGCCACGCCAGCCTCGTCGGTCACGCCTCGTCAGCTATGCCAACACTGCCCTTCCCGCGCGTCGCACTGCTGTGCGTCGCCGCCCGCGCCCTCGCACACCACTGCTCGCGCCGCCACACGCCGCGCATGACACCGCGCCCGTGCCCATGCCACATCACCGTCCGCGCGCCACCGACGCCGTCCACACGCCTCTCCCCCCTCACGCCAAATGCGTGACTACGCCATACCTCCCCAAAACGCCAAGCCTCCGACCGGTCAAGGCTATTTCCGCCGGCCACCAACCCCTCCGACGTCACCATGTCCTCAAGTCACGCCAAGTTTCCCCACCGGAGGCCCTGTTTCTCCCGAAGCTTCCCGAACCTTCCTTCGCCCCTATAAATACCGCCGCCTCACCCCCGAGCTCTTCACTCGGCCACCTCCACCGAAACCCTAGCGCCGCCGGGGAGACATCGCCTCTCCGCCCTCGTCGGTAAGCCTCTATTTTCCCTTCTCCTCTTTTTGATTCCTCGCATTGGTAGCATCCCTAGGTCGTGTACATCACGTTTCATGTCATGGTTCCTTGATTTGAGCTCCGAAACGCGCCGGCGATGAGGCCCGAGTTTCATTCCCCATCGCTAGCTCAAACTGAAGCTCCTCTCGCTGATCGGGTTCCATGGACAAGTTCCTGGGCACCCTAATCTGGTGAAAAGCGACCCCATTCATCGTCGGAGCTTCCGTAGCGCCATGTAGGCTGACCGTTCCCTGTTCTTACCCCTTTTCTATTTTGGCCAAACCATGCCTCTAATCGGAAATCTAACGATAGGATATGTTCATCATGATGCCACGCATCTACTGTTAAAATTT
>KE370919.1:954190-964749 GCA_000418225.1 Zizania latifolia
CTCGGCTTGGAGATTTTTGGGCACAACAAGGAAAGAGGAGGGGCGACCGGGCTATGGCGGCGGCAGGCAGGAGGCCGGCTATGGCGACGTCGGCGCTGCCTATCAGTGAATCACCGAGCAGTCCACCCAAGGGGGTACCCGAGGTGGTGATTAGATATGTAAGGGAAGCGCAGTGCCTTCGAACCCGATGGTCGACTCTAGTAAACAAGAACCATGGTTTATAGTGGTTCAGGTCTTTCAGAGGATAATAACCCTACGTCCAGTGTTTTGGATGTATAATATGGTGTCTAGGCTTACAATGCGATGCAATTAAGCTATGGAGACTTAAGGCGTTGAAAGCAAGAAGAATAAGACGTGATTGGATGCTAAAAGCTTGTCCTTTAGGGGGTTGCCTCGCCTCCTTTATATACTCAAGGGGCGAGCCTAACAATCCCAAGACTCTATCTCGAGTCGATTTCTTAGATATCTACAATTGCCGACCGAACTCGAGTGCTAATCTCCTGATTACAAGGATTTTGATACGAACATATCTCTCCATACCATATCTAGGGTTCGACTCCATGATAAGGACAAATCCTTCCTTATTGAAACCAAACCCCCCTTCATGGGCCATATGGGACGATAATGCTGGGCTTGGCCTGCTCTCGGTCTAGACTAATAAGCAAACATGGGGTACCCAGGAGTCATATCCCCGATAACAGCCCCCGAGCTCTTCTTAGCTTGGTTGAAAATCTTTGACTGAACAAGCTGGGAGGAGCTCTTCTTTTAATCTAAGTCTTTGTACTTCTGCTTGAAGTCTGATAGTCCTAAAAAAAGCTTTAATTTTCTTCTACGCGTGAGGTGCACCACATAGGTGCAGCCACATGGTGCAGCCCCCGAGCCTTGAGTTAAATAAAATATTTGGCTCGAGGGTCAAAAACAATCTGCAATGAAGATCTTCTGGAATTCCAGTCCTTAACGACCCTTTGAAGCTTGTCGGTGATCTTGTCCCTTGGAATTGTTTGTACTGAAGCTTGGTTGGAAAAAGACTGTCGTCGAGGCCCAAAGGCCATTGAGGTCTCGAGTGTGGTTAATCTCGAGTCCTCGGGGCTCGATTCCCTGAGCATGCAAGTCCTCGGCCCTCTAAGCCCCCGAGCACGCGAGGTCTTGGGTGCGTGAGCCCACAGGCGTGTGAGCCCTAGAGCGCATAAGTCCTGAGGTGCATGAGCCCCGAGCACGTAATCCCTCAAGCGCATAAGCCCTCGAGCATATGGGGTCTCGGGCACGCGAGCCCCTGAGCGTGCGAGCCATCAAGGATATGGGGGACCCAAACGTCGTGGGCTCCATCGGTGCATTGAAGTTGCCTAGAGGGGGGTGAATAGGCAATCTAAAATTTTTTAACTAAACTTGTTAGTTTCAACTTCCAGGGCTCGGACTATCCGGTCTTAGTCGGATACTCTAGGTACCAGATGAAATACAAAATTTCTGATGGTCCGGATAATCTGAGTATAACCAAATGATCCGGGCACAACAGATCTGAAGCAATAGCTATTGCGGAATATGATCTAACTAATGAACTTTGAAACCATGAATACAATGAAACTTATAATTGCTAGTTAACAGGTAGATCAACAGTAAATACAACTAGCAAATGCAAGGATGGACACAAATGATTTTTCATCAAATTTGGATCCAACGATCCTACGTCTCCATTGAGGAAACCCCAATGGGCCGGGTCTCTTTCAACCCTAATCCTCACCAAGCGCTCACCACTGCAAGCCTTGGATTTCCACTATGTTACCTCTTTGAAGCCGAGGCGAGGCCGAGTACAAACTTGTCCAGTCACCCACAATCACTTGGGTGCTCGCAGATCGACGCCTAACCGTCTAGGAGGGATTACCTCTAAGAGTAATAAATCCGTTGATGTGATCCAAGATGTGTGCTCAAGAAAACCACGAAGAACACGATGCACATGCCACAACAACTCCCAAAGGTATGGATCAACTAAGAACACGAGAAGTTTTGTGATGAACTCTTAATCAACTCTCAAGATTCAATAAAGAATCAAACACTAGAGAGAAAGAGAGAAAACATGGCAGGGCTGCTAGGGTTTGGAATCACGTGCCCTGATTATGGGAGAGGAAAGGTATTTATAGCCCTGTCCTAAATCTGGCCGTTAGGGTAAAAAATCGTGCACTGTTCATCCGGATGATCCGGGCTTAACCGGATGATCCAGACTAATAAACATTCAAAACAGAACTGAAGTTTTAGATAGTCTGGCTTGAATCCGGATATTCTGGGCCAAAGAATAAATTCAACTAGAAACGTGTTTTTGGATCATACGACTAAGGTCCAGATGGTCCGGGCCACGGAATAAAATCCAACAGAGAGCAATTTTCGGATCATCCGGCCAAAATCTAAATATTCTGACTCACAAATTAAATTCAACAGAAAACATTTCTCGGATCATCTGGATAACTCCGAATGTTCTGGGCTTCAAAGAAAATCAAAACAGAACCATGTTTTTGGATAATCCGGCTTCAACCTGGAAAGTCTGACATGCAAATAAATCAAGACAAAAGCATGTTTTCGGATTATCCCGCTAGAGTCAGGATACTCCGACGTGTAAAATAAATCTAATAGAACACAAATTTCAGATACTCCGGACGTGTCCGGATTATCCGGCTTTGCTAGAAAGCCAAAATCTAACTTAGAAAAATTCCAAAATTTTTAAAGACAATTTTTCTTTGAGCACTTAGCTTTGGATCATTAATCAACACATCCCTCTTAATAGTACGACATACCTAGACTCAAGAAAAATATGAAATATATGCAATTTGCACATTTTGATCCTAAGTAGTGTTAAAGAAGCAATTTCTCCAATTTTGATTGAAACACAATGCCACTTTAGCTTTCGATATCTGCATTCATGTCAGCAACATTGTTAGTAGCATTTGATCGCTATTGTCATTAATACACTAAAATAAATTAGGGGCCTAGATGCATCAAAATGCACATTTAATCTCCCCCTTTTTGGTGATTGATGACAATATGATCAAAGAAGTGAAACCAAATTACAAAAAATGAATATAAGCATTGAGGCTCCCCCTAAATGCATGCATCATCAACAGGAATAGTAAACATGACATAACACGCATTTAGGACTTAGCAGCGAAATAAACATAGTTAAACATAAAACATAAACATTGTTCATTACAGCGCATCATCCAGGCCACACATAAGAGTAAAACAATATTAAAAGCCCAATTGTTCTAGACATGGATACAAAGATGAATCAAAAGACGATAAATTATAAAGCTAAGCAATGATAACTTCTTTGACTATTCTTCCCCTTTGGCATCGAAGACACCAAAAAGAGAGAACGTAGCAAACGGCTCACTCAGAGTCATCCACACTCCCACCATCATCACCACCATCATCTTCTTCAAATGATGACGATGACTGCTGTGGAGGCTACTGCTGCTGCTGGGACGATCCTGCTCTGGATTCAAAGAAGTGGGCATAGGGGTCAGTGTAGTTAGCGAAGATGTTGGGGTCATTCTCCTCATCAGAATCAGACAAGGGCTCCATGGGAGGCTGGTCTAATTACTGAAGCACCAGATTTATCGCCTTATTCTACCTCTCGATCTCCTTGACCTACCATCGATTGCTGTTCCGGCACATCGTGAAGATAGCTGACAGAATCCTCTTTATTGGCAAGCCAGAGGAGCTAGGCTATGGTGCGGATCGCCAAGGACCACGCTGAGGCCCGACAGGAGGAGGTGGAGCTGCTGAGGACGACTACTCTAGAGGCGCTCTGGAAGCCGATGCCTAAGGAGTGCATCCACGGTGCTCTATCTCATTTTCCATCTTCCGACGGGTGACCTTGTCGATCATGAGCTGGATATACGGAGTGTACACACAACTCTTTGTGGAATAGTCTGAAGTGGTCCAGATCTCACTCCAAAGGAAGCGAGAGATGCTGAACACTTGACGGTCCTCCCTCATGACTGACAAGAGGTTGCGGGCATTGCCCAGCAACAACGAAGAGTCCCTGAGCTTTGGTAGAAGGGTTTTCCTGAACAGGCTATTCAGTACTAAGAAAACTAGGGGGAGACCCTCCGTCTTGCCTCCAACAAATGAACCCAGCTCATACAGAAATGGCACTGCGTCAGCTCCAAGCATGGGTTCTAGATCCAACCAGAATGCTGCAAGGTCATTTGCATCCAGACCGAGAATAGCAGCGAAGTCACTGAGTGTGACCTTGTACTTGACTCCCTCCAGCCTCTAATGAAAGGATGGCTCATCGTTGTCCACTGTCTAGAACAGAGTCGAATAAAACTAGCAGATAGCTTCTTCACATCAGTTCTGCTTTGTCTCCATGAGACCATAGAGATTCTTGGCCTGGCAGATGCAGATCACTTGATTAAACACTGAATTATTCTTCTTCTTCTTCATAGAAGTCCAGTTGATCCACTGCATCTCAACCACCGGGTGCCTCTTGGGTAGCATGACACTCTTATAGTAGTCTTGCTAAAAACCCGACTTGAACCAATAGTCTGAAGCATCACTTACATAATCTCAGGGATCCACATTTCACTCCCTCCCCGCCTCAAGAGTCCGCCTCATGTAGTTGACCTTAGATCTCGGAGTGACCTCGCCATCCTGAGGAGACTCTTGAACTTTCCTCCGGACAAGCTAAAGCAGATCATCGCTGTGGCTTGATTGTTCGGTGACAGGCTGCTTCCCTTTGCCTTTGCCTTGAGGTGGAGGAGGCCGCACTGAGGAGGCGGTGGGCACTTAGATGCCATTGTCTAGAAATCAGCGCCCCCTAGAAGCTAGATGCTTAAAACGGCCTCGAGAAGTTATCCCGACACTAGAAACTGGAGGAGACCCTCCAGCGTCACTGTTGTCGCTGGAGGAGTTCCTCGGGTCATGCCTGGCCTTGTTGCGCTGTCCATCAGACATGGCAACAACTGCTATAAAGCAGCAAAGGAATCAAGAGTTGAATCAAGGATTAAAACAAGGAATGAAAACTTTTGAATGTAACCTAACCCGGAGCCTCCGGACTTAACCGGAGCCTCTGAGACCAGAACTATTTGGATAGAACCGGATCATCTAGATTCCATAAAATCGAAACCGATTGATCTCGACAATGTGGCTAGGGAATATCACAACAACACCTCTAGGACCTATTCTAGCCTAAAAGATTCAAGAAATACCCAAAGACTAGAGGAAAAAACGCTGACCTAGGACAAGAATAGAGGATGATTGACGCTCCTGAAAGGATCCTAGGCTCCCCCTTAATGGATCCCGTGATTCCCACGGACTAGTTTCAAAGAAAACCGCCGGAGAAATCGAGAGTTGGAGTGAGGGAGAAGAGAAGAAGTGAGGAGGAGAGAGAAGGCCAGAGGGTTCAGGTGCCCTTTTATAAAGCCCGACCCGGACACTCCGGGGTTATCTGGAGTATTCGGATTTCTATGCGAACCGGAGTACCCTGATGTAATCGGATAATCCGGGTGCACTAGAAATGAACTGTAAAAAGTCCTAGACCCAGAGCATTCAGGTTTAGCCGGATGATCCGGAACCTCTAGATTTCTCAACTCATAGGAACTTAAAGACGACAAATGCCATAAACTTTTGGGCTAAATAAAGAGTTTTACCATAAATATGTTAAGCATGAATAAACATAATTAAACATGGCATAGCTCATATGAATCATAAACAAGATAATGATAATTTTGTATTTATTTAAAATGTAGCCATTTCATATGAGGAAGGCAATTAATTTATCTTCTCATTTCCAACGTGGGCAATTTATATGCAAGCATATGAAGCTATGTTGCGAGAATCAAGGATATTCAGTTCATTTTTTAACTCATAAAACTGATGCTCATCTAAGGGTTTGGTAAAAATATCGACGAGCTATTTATCAGTTCTCATATAGGTTAGGCTTATATCTCCCTTGATCTCATGGTTTCTCAAGAAATGATGTCGAATGTCAATGTGCTTGGTACTTGAGTGTTGAACTGGGTTATTGGCTATTTTGATGGTGCTCTCATTGTCACATAATAAAGGGATCTTGATAACATTTTGCCCAAAGTCTTTCAAGGTTTGTTTCATCTAAAGGTGTTGAGCACAACAACTACCGGCTGCTACATATTTAGCTTCGGTTGTAGATAAAGCAACAGAATTTCGTTTCTTAGAAGACTATGAAACAAGTGATCTTCCAAGGAATTGGTAGGTTCTAGAGGAGATTTTCCTATCCACTTTGCAACTAGCATAATTGGAGTCTGAATAGCCGATAAGATCAAAGGTTGAGCCTTTCAGGTACCAAAGCTCTAGGTTTGGAGTATGAACCAAATATCTCAAGATTCTTTTAACTGCAATCAAATGGCATTCTTCTGGTGTATCTTGAAATCCTGCGCACATGCAAACACTAAGCATTATATCCGGCCTATATGCACATAAATATAACAAGGAGCCAATTATGGAACGATATACCTTTTGATCGACGTCGGTTTCACGTTGATTTAAATCAAGATGCCTGTTGGTTTGCATAGGGGTGTTTATGGGTTTAGCATTCTCCCACGAAAGGACGATCGATCTGCGGAGTGCCTAGCTAACTCCATGTAGGAGTTAGCCCTGGTTGAACTCTCTGATCAGGTAGCGGAACAAGTCATCCGACGTTTTCGACAAAGCTTTGGGGAATCGTCTCCTCGAAGTTCCTGACATTGAGAGGATTTTCCTGAGCATGTTGGAGGATGTCTCGCCGGACGACTCACTAGGCCTTGGTCTGGGTCCACCGAAGATTATACCACGGCCCTCACATCTAGTTCCTCCAGCCGCTTTGAGTCGACAAGGCGGCGGCGTAGAGGACCCAGGGAGAACAACCGGAGGCCTTAGAAGGACAGGCGTATGTTTGAGCGCTCGGAAGAGGTTGGACGAGATGACGCCGAGGACTGGAGTGACAACATGAAGGATCGACCATGAAAGCACTAGACTCGGAGGAAGGTATGGCGCAAGAAGACCCACGATGACGTCATAATGCATGAAGAGTAGCAGGCTAAAGTCGAAGAGATGACGGACCAGCAGGGAACGACGACGAGTCAAGCCACTATCAAAGGGCTTCGATCCGACTCCACTACCAATTTTGTCAAGGGTCACGGACGCCATCAATCGAACTTCCTTCCTTCCTTATTTCAGCTATGTATTTTTTACCCTATATGAAATAAAGTTCAAGTTTTTCACTAAGTAAAATCATGTTCTTTACATTCGTTGACCACAATCACTAAGGCTCGGGCCCTATGGAAGTCAAAGTGAAGCATTGCGCGTCTAGCCCAAACGGTTGTGCCCCTACGGATTTACTCTGGGTTTGGCGTCAACAACCGGGCGAGCGAAAAAGAGTTAGCGTTTACACCCTCTCGACGTTCGACTAATAGCTAAGTCCTTCGGGGGCTTAAGTCCTAAAACCTTAACTTCAAGTCCCAAGCAATTTCGAGAACTCGTGAGGCCTGATGTCAGGATCGGTGCATAAGCGAAATCAGTTCCCCGCACCCGAGACTACACTAGCGGGTAGCAGGCAGCGAAGGGCAGCACGGGGGTGCAGCAACAGCAGCGGTGGAGCGGGAAGGAAGCGGTGGCGCTGCTGTAGCAGCTGGCCAGCGGGAGGCGGCAGCGGCGCAGCGCATGGGGTGGTGAACAGGGGCTGCACAGCGGCGACATGACGAGGGGAGGAGGTGAGCAGACCGGCGGCGAAGAAGAAAAACAGCAGGGCAGCGGGAGGTTTGGCCAGCGGTGGACTGCAGCGGCGAGGCAGGGAGGCAGCAGCGGTTCTCTGGACAGCAGCGGCGACTCGACGGCGACGCGGCAGCGGCAAACAGGAGGAAAAGCGGCGAGCAGGGACCGGCAAGCGGAGAAGCAGGGCCGGCGGTGGCTCACCAGCAGCGACGGCGGCGCAAGGAAGGGAGGCCGGGGCGCCAGCTGGGGAGAGGAGCAGCAAGGCGGCGCTGCTGGGCGGCGTTCTGGGCGGAGGGAGGTGAGGCGGCGTGGCGGCAGCCTGGCGGCGTCGGCGAGCTGAAAATCAGAGGAGGCAGGGGCAGGACGCCGGGCTTTAAATAGAGGAGGAGGAGATAAGGACGAGCTGTTAGGGTTCACCGGAAAGAAGGGCGGCGCCGGAGAAATCGGGCGGCCGGTGGAGGCGGCGGTGGCGCTCACGCGCAAGGCACTGCGCCGGGGCGCAGGCTTGGCGCGCGGCTGGACCTGGGCTGTGGGCTGGAAGCGCGGGCCGGGCCAAGGAGCGGCGCGCTGAGGAGAGGAGGCCGGGGAGCACACGCACAGCCAGGAGATGTGCACAGGGAAGAAGGGAGGAAGCAGAAGCCTGCGCACGGGAGGAAAAAGAAAGGCACACGCGCAGCCAAGAAAAAGAAAGGGAGGAGAGAGGAAAAGAAAAGAAAAGAAAAGAAAAGGAAAATGGAAAAGAGGAAAAAGGAAGGGCTTTTCTGTAAAATTTTCCTCAATTTCGATTTTCAAACTTTTGAACGAATTTTCAGGATTTAAGAAGAATTCAAACGGACACCAAAGAATATTATGGAATATTCCATGGTTTGAAAAATTAATAATTTAGCATTCATGTTGAAATTAAGAAATTCTGATTTTGAATACAAAACCACTAATTTTTAAAGGAACAGGAAATCTCTCAAAACGAGTTTGAAATTCGAGGAATTTCGATGAGATTCGAATTCAACTGGTAAATTCAAATTTCATGAATGAAAAGGGAATTCGATTGAATGGGATTTTCAATGAAGGAAGGGATTCAAAGGCTTCTTTGAAGACACAATGAAGGAACGCGATATGATCGAAGATCGAATCAAAGATCGGAAAGATAAAGAAGGATTTTTAATTATTATTGCTTCTATTCTCTTGGTTATTGAGAAATTAAATCCATTGCTCAAAAAATTAACGAAGATTTTTGGGAAGCAAATTTTAAAGCAAGGAAAATTTAGGAAAAACTTTCCCGCTTACGATTTTTAGACGAAATTTGTAAGCCCACATTTTAGCTTCTTTATTTTAATTACTTTTGTTGTTAATACTTTTTAGAAATTGATTTATTATTTAATTTTTAATTTACCAAAAAATCGGTCTGTGACATTTACAAACTGCCAAGCCTTTTATTCTCCTTTCTCAAGACTTCTATTTTCTTCATGTTAGTCTCATAAGCAGTAATATCAAGATTATAACATTTAAAACAACCATTACTTCTAGACGCAATAGAAGGAATAGAAATAGGATGAGTCATTAGAGACTCAGCTCTCTCTTTATGGCTCTTATTATTCTCTTCAAGAAAAATAAGATCACTCTTAAGAGTTTTGAGTGTTTTCTCTAATTCTTTTTTAGACTCATTTACTAAACTAGATTGTTTAGTCAATTTGTCTACCCTCTTCTTTTCATTAACAAGAAGCCGCTCAAGTTTAAGATTTCTCTCCTTCTCATTAATGAGAATATCCTCTTATTTCTCTAGAGAGTTGCTTCTTATGCCTCTATTGTTTCTATAAGTTCTTTAAATTTTGATAAAACTTGCTTATTCATATTTTTAAACATGTCATCATTAAATTTAGACTCATCATCACTAGAATCACTATGTTCATCTTTGTCTAACACTTTAGCCATCATAGGTACCTTCTTGCTCTTTGCCTTGAAGTACTTGGGGGAGATAATATTGTCGTTGCTAGAATCTCTAAATAGTGATGGCTTTAGAGTCATGATGTTGATGATGGAGAGTGTGGTGACTCCCTTCTTACTAGAGTCGGAGTCTGACTCAGACTCAGAATCGGAGTTGGAGTTCCATTCTTCACCTATGTAAGCATAGCCACCTTTTTTCCCTTCTTGTACTTGTGCTTCTCTTTATTTTCTTGCTCTTTCTTCTTAGGACAATCGGCTATGAAATGGCTAAGGTCACCACACTCATAGCACCATTTCTTTGACATCCTCTTCTTTGATTTATCACTCTTCTTCTTGTATTTATCAAAGCCACCCTTCTACATAAACTTTTTAAAGTTCTTGACAAACAACACAAGCTCTTCATCATTACTTGACTCTTCTTTTTTTTAGGTTTGAGAGTTATATCTTTTCCCTTGTTGTTATGAAGCTTGGTAAGGTTTCTAACTTTCTTGGCTTCTTCTTCCATCAATTCATGTGCTGTTATTCTCCTTAGCGTATCACTTGGAGTCATCTTCTTGAATTCTTTTTGCTCTCGGATTAGAGTCACCAAAGTATGATTCCTTGACGCTATAGCCCGGAGCAATCTCTTCACCATCACATGATTGGTCATTTCTTCGCTTCTAAGACCCTTGATTTTGTTTACGAGAACCAAAAGTGTCATAGCCTAAAATTTTCAAAATATAAAAGTATTAAAAGCTGTGAATAAAATAAAAGGGAAAAGAATTTTCAGTAAAAAGAAAATTTAAAATAGAATTTTCCTTAAAAGAAAAGAAAGGAATTTTGGCTATTAAAATTTGAGAAAGAAAAATTTTCAAATAAAATGTTCCTCAAAATTTTGGCATAGGTTTCTAAAGAGATAA
>KE370919.1:982060-993689 GCA_000418225.1 Zizania latifolia
CATGCAACGTGTTCGATGAAATGCTCATGAGGCTGAACTGTGCTGTTTTGTGCGCTTGTCAAGTGTTCGATGGAATGTCCATGAGGCAGAACGCCAAGTGTTTGATCTTGCGCATACGAGTACAATTTTACGTGTCTTTTTCTGTAGAACGTATACTGCACTCGTGAAAGCATTTTAACGAATATTTGTCTCTTTCTTGGACAATTATTTTTTGGAGAGATTTCTTTTTATTTTTCTGCTGTGACTCGCAAGTTCAATCTTTAAGTTTGAGAAAGGTTTCTGAAATATAAGTTTCGACTTGCTAGGTGTGACGGTTATTTGTTCAAACCATGAACTGAATCATATCGAGTCACTTGCAAGTTCGAAACTTAAATTTCAGAAGTTATATTTTCCGCTGTATTTTTATTTTGCGCCCATTCACCCCCCTCTGGTCGCTAGTTTCGGTCCTACAGACAGATGCCGTGGTGGCTGTTCACGTGAAGTAGCACTTCAAGAAGCCGGCTCCTGACAAGCCAATATCAATTTCCCGAAGCAACGAAGAAGTTTTTCATAAGCATGGCTAGACCAGTTGCAACCAAGCATAAATTAGATTACGAGCGCATCGGTGAGAAAAAATACCTTAAGGAGAAAACTAAAAGACAGATATCAAAAGGGAAAAAAGACAGTGAGATAGATTTTTTTTTTGAAAGAAGCTAGGCTGACCGCAGAGCAACTCATGGATGAATCGTTGGTAGAAGAAGCTCTGACACACTGGGTATTCAAGTTAGGAGAATTATTAGTTGACCCAAAAGTGTGGCGCGACCTTAGCTGCCAATCTCATAAATTCCACAGTTGGTATATGAAGCAATCCAAAGATGGCAGAGAAATGTTTGAGATCCATTTCAAGCATCGTGATTTCTTGCATAGCGACGGCATTCTTCACATCACATTCAAAGAGATGTATCAGTTGTACCAACAAGATGTCCTCGACATGACTATTCTTAGTTGTTGGATTCTGTAAGTGTTATATTTACATAATTCACAGTTATTTGTAGTATTGTTGTATTGAAATTTTGTTGTGCTAATTATTTTTGTAGGATGGAGACACATAAATATAGAACGGAATTGATTCCTCATGTGGGGTTCATGGACCCACTACAAATAAATTCGACAATGATTCAAGCGAGTCCTAATGATGCCGAGTCATATGCGCTACAAGTACTTCTAAATCTCCACTTAGAATAGTACATACTTCTGCTGTACAATTTTAGGTAAGAGTCTATTCCTAAATATTTTCATATACGTTGCATGAGAACCAAACATGTCTTAAACTATGATGATATGTATGTAGCTTTCATTGGGTTCTTCTCGCAATTCAACCAGACCTTAGCAAGATCACCATCTTTGACAGCTAAGATAATGCTCTAGCGAGTTACCAACCCGTCATTGACTTGCTACAAAGAAAGACAAATTTGTCTGCCTTACTAATCTTTTATATCTGTTCCCTAATAAATTAAATCTAACATTAGATCACAGACATGCAGAGTATACAAAAAATATATCAAGAAGAGTCATAGGTTTCGCCCATTCTAGAAAGATTGGATAGTCCGACACAACTTTTCGTATCGGAAGCAAGGTCCAGGCAATAATCTCTGTGGATTTTATGTTATAGAATTCATGCATGGATTCACCGGAGACGAGGCGCTCAGGGTAAAAGATACTGAGGTACGAGAAATATTAATCACACTGATAGCTATTTTCTATCCGAGGTGGGCCAGCTTATAACAATTAATTTCTTCTGTTTGTACGTACAGTTTCTTAAACTATCCGTGGATTGGTTATTGCCTATTGAAATCATCGCACTTCAAGAACAACTTTGTGGATTCCTCAACGACCATGTTATTTGTGAAATGGGCGAGTACAATAGTCTAGCATCCTTGCGCTCAAGTGCTAAGGATACGCACAGATTAGAACCTTGATGTAGCAAGAAACCATAGACTACATACTTATCATTCAAGGTTGCTTGTCTTTGTAAAAATAATTTGTCACATTCAAGGTTGTTTGTAAAAATAATTTATGTAAATGATTTTCTAATTTTAATTTAGTATGTCATATTATTTTGATTTGAGATTGTCTATGCAATATTCTCGATATAGGCTATATAGATGAATTTAGCATATATGTGCATTTGTATATATAATTAATACAATGTGGTTTATACAAAAAATAGGAAAAAATACACATCAATGCCGGTTCGGACGGATAACCGGCACTGATACTTGGCTATCAGTGTCGGTTCAAGAGATGAACCGACACTGATAGCAGAGTATCAGTATCGGTTCGGGGCTAAAACCGACACTGATAGGCCTAAACAGTGGCGGTTTCAGAACCACCACTGATAGCCGTCGACTATCAGTTTTGACTAGTCAGTGACGGTTCAGAACCCACCACTGATAGCCATTTTGACCTGACACTGACATATGTTCTTGTAGCGGTGGACATTGAACGAAACCTTGAGTACTACACATGTATGGTTGATCTCTTAGGCTGTGCAGGCCTCCTTGCTAAAGCACTGGAAATGATTATAACTCAATGCCCCAGAACTAATCTAGCTTTTACAAAAATAGCAGCACATAAGCTTCTTGAGAAGGATCCTACATGAAACAAACTCTGATGACATCAAAATCTCAGTACAAACATATAGCACCTGAATCTTCAAATGGCTGGTCCACCAGAACCAGTAATTCAACAACTACGAAGCAGAAATTTTAAAAAAAATCGTTTTGACATTTTAAAAGCTAATTCATTAACTACAGACTTTACAGAATGAAATGAAGAAGCAGTACACCACTGATCCCTCCCACTCTCCCAATGATAGAGTAGAACTAAAACCCACAAATTCATTCGAACTGAACGAGCTTTATTTCAAAACAAAATTGCATAAACGCAAGCAATCCAGCGCCAAATCTGATCCATCTGGCCTGACCTTGGAGAAGCAGACACGCGGGAGGGCTTCAGCTTGGAGAAGAAGGCATGCGGGGGCGAAACGGGCGGCACGCGCTGGCTGTCTTGGGTGAAACGGGCGGTGTGGACGAGCTTTCATAGGAAACGGGCAGCGTGGCTGAGGGAGACGGGCGTCGTGCGACAGGAAAACAGGTGGCGCGGCCGAGCTGTACGGGCACACATCGGTGACCATGATGGCGTGCGCGAGGACGACCACGGCTAGTCGGCGACCAGATCTGAATAGGGCAGGGGAAAGGCAACAGGAGGAAAGAAAAAAAAAGAAAAAATTAATCATTTGTCACTTTTAAGATGCTCTCTTTGATTATAATGTCACTCTTAAGACTGACATATAGAACTATTTATGTCAATGATTGTGGGTCTGAATGATAAAAATATGATGTCACCTCTTTAGAGTGGTAAATTATCAAATTATCAAATCTCAAGGGAAAGAAAGGGTAGAGGGTGACTGGAACTTCACGCGCGTACAGCAATGGACGTGGTAGCACCATCCAAGAAATTTTTTAGTTTCTTCTTATCCAGCATCTTTGAGGTATATTTTATTGGATGGATATTTCATCCCTTACTACACTCCAACCAAATAGATATTTTTATGAGATATGTTCATTCTATCTATGGATATCAATAGAACTAAAAGACCCTAAGTATGCTTAGAGCATCTCCAAGAGAAACTCTAAAGAGCTCTCTTTCCTAAATTTTAGAGATTATAACTAAAAAATTAGCTCCAATAGATACTCTAAAAGACTCCCAAAAATGAGGTGCTCTCTAAATCTTTCTCCATCCTCCCTACATATAGGGAGTGCCTCTCATTCTCTATCTGCTCTGATCCCACCTGTCGGTGATACAAGAGATATAAATAAAAGAAAAGATAAGATATTTAATAAGTAGGGTTTACCTATCGATGATACAAGAGTAAAATATAGGAATATGATATTAGAAATCTGTCGGAGAGTAATAAGATTTAGAGATTAAATATGTTTAGAAGGACTCCCTATATAAGATTTTAGAGAAAAAAAATAGCAAATCTCTTGCAGATGCTCTTATTGTTCGGGAGAAGATTGTCAGGTCGGTGCCAGTCATACTTTCTCCATACTTTATCTGTGCCATTGATCCCTCCACGACCTTCCCCACCATCAATTGTGCTCAGCTCCCCAAGTGAGATGTCACCTTTGCCACCCCAGCTGAGCTCGCAAGAGCCCGCCCGTAATTAAACTCATTGGCATGGAAGAAGCTTCTATGGAATTTTTAGGCAACATAAGGAGAATATGAAAAATATTCAAGGGTTTTTTTGTCTTTTTTCTAGTGAAATGTGTTGATGTACGGTGTTAAGGCTACATAATGGATTGTGGAATTTTGACAATTGGAATGTCTAAACTTGTAATTCACCCATCTATTTATTTAGGCCCATTTGGCATCGCTACACATTTTGATTTCTGATTCTTTCTAAAACAATTTTATGGTGATTTAGATTTAGCTATAAAATTGTTTGGCTAAATAACTAGATTATAATTTTTATAAAAAAGGATAGTGATATGAAGTGACCATAAAATATTTGTCTTCAGGTTAATATATTTGTCTTCAGGTTACATTATACATCTAGCCACTTTATTATATGATCTAAAACTATGTGAACAAAAATTTACTATAAATTATATTGTATAGTATACTAGTATACATTAATTATTTATAAATATTCTCCTAATTTTCTATAGATATTTTTAATTTTTGTTGGACTGATTCTTATGATAATCAATGTTTTACCTGATTTTTTCTCGCAGTAAAAAGAAGAATCAATTCTACTAAAATATTTTAGTATAAATCACTTTTATTTTTATATATTTAGTAGGGATTATAAAAATTGTCTTCAGAATCATTCTTAAGAATCCATACCAAATTGGGCTTTACTACTTTAATCTAGTCATATCGTCATAGCTTTGCGTGGGCAAGGATTGCCATTTGATCGGGACGGCCAGCTAGCCAACAACAGCAACGAAATCCATGCCGCATTCTGATACCGGGATGCCAGACCCTCTCCACGTAGATTCTACATATACAAACCTTATGAATTGGATGGACAATACACTACTCGTGCAACACACTTTTCATCTTGAATTTACAAAACCACATGCTTTGATAGATTAATCCACTGAACCAATCAAGAGACCCTTAATTCCCAACAAGGAAAAACAAGAATAATGTCGGCGGATAGACGATCAGTCCACCCACGGAGGTACCCGAGATGGTGAATAGACGGTAGAGAAACGTGGAACTCTCAAGTCCTATGGTCAACTCTAAAGAACAAGAGTCAAGATTTATATTGGTTTGAGTCTCCCGGATGATAATAACCCTATGTCTAGCGTTTTGGTGGATTATATTGTATCTAAGCTTTATAGAGCAATACGCTTAATAGTTATGAGCCTAAAAAATCAAGATTAGATGTCTCTGGGTGGGTGTCTCGACCCCTTTATATAGCTAAGGGGCAAGCCCAACAAACTAAGGACTCTATCCCGAGTCGGTTCCCAGATATCTAGGATTACATACCGATCTTGGGTCCTATTTTCTAATTACCAGGATCTTGATACAAATATATCCCTTCATACTGGATATAGAGTTTGGTTTCCAAATAAGGATATGATATTCCATATCGGAATCGAACTCCTTTTCATGGGCCCCACCGGACTCCAATACTAGGCTTGGCCTGCTCTCGGTCTGGGCTGATAAGCCCATCATGGGGTACCGGAGGTCATATCCCTAATAGCAGTCCCCGAGTTCTTCATAGCTTAGCCAAATCTTTAGCTGAACGAGCTAGGAGGAGCTCTTCTTTAAGTCAAACCTTCATGTTTTGACTAAGTCTGATGATTCTACAGAAAACTTTGTCTTTATTATGTGAGGTGCACTGTATAGGTGCACCCACATAGTGAAGCCCTTAAGCCACGAGTCAAATGGAATATTTGTCTCGAGGGTCAAAAAGCTTGTTGATCAAAATCCCTCTAGAGTCTTGATTGCTTGATAGAGAGCAGCGATCGGATGCTAACATGGGTCAGGGAAAGGCTTGTATATACTCGGGTAAGGTCGGTCGTCAAGTGCAGTCGTCAGCTAGAGTCCTTGAGCAATTTGAGGTTTCAAGTGCAACGAAGCCCCAAAGGCCCCGAGCTCCCGAGTACATGAGCCCCCGAGCATTAGGGAGCTCATGCGTCGTGGACTCCACCAGCTGTCTTTGGAACCAAGGCAAAAAGGTTCTTTTTGGCTCGCTTTGGCTGCATTAAATGCGTTGTAGGTAAGGGGACAGGTGGGCATCTTTCCACTGATTGGTCCAGCGGCAGTTGCCGGGCACAGCTAGGGAGGCGGAACTGTCTTGTCAGCATGACCACGACACGCGTGGCAATCGGAGCGACGCCAGTTCGCCGTGATCGTGGCTAATATCATGGCAGAGATCGTGGGGCTATTTAAACCCGTACGCCACCATCTTCTTTCTCACGCTGCCATTTCGAATCCTCGCCCAAGCCTTGCTGCAATCGTCCATCTCTCTGTATCTTCTGCTTCCTTGGTCTTCTCCTCCACTGGCTCCTCGCCATCTGGGGCACCCTGCCATTGCGTGGTCTGCCGCCGCATCGCCCACCACATTTTTCTAGTTCAAGCCAATGGCCCCCACCAGTCCAGTATGCTCCACCGAATGGCAAAAGTTAGTGATGTCATCAGTGAAGCTGATGACACTTGAGGCAGGGCAGTTCCTGTCGGTCCAGGGGAAGATTTCCTGATGCCGGAGACCGGTGAGTTGGTTCTATTTGAGCCCTTCATTCTCCGCGGGCTAGGTCTCCACTCACATCCCTTTCTGTGCGGTCTCCACCACTACTGTATCTCCCTCATCAATCTTAATCCAAATTCCATCCTCCAAATCACCATCTTTGTATACCTGTATGAAGCACACCTAGGAGTGGATCCACATTAGAACCTCTTCCGGTACTTTTTCTGTCTCCGTCATATGGTGGGGCAGAAGGTGGTGTCAGGGATATGACCTTATGTACTTCGTGATAGGCATATCAGCCCAGACCAAGAGGAGGCCAAGTCTTGCATTAGAGTCCGGTATAGCCTATGAAGGGGGTTTGAACCCGATAAGGAAGGTTGAGTCCTTATTAGGGAACCGAATCCTAGATCTGATATGAAGACATGTTTATACTAGAATCCTTGTAATTAGGAAATTAGCACCCGAGTTTAGTGTATAATCTTAGATATTAGAGAAATCGACTCAAGATAGAGTCATGTATCTTTGGGCTCACCCCTTGACTATATAAAGAGGGTGAGACACCCTCCTAGAGGCATCATATTCTTTATGCTCTCATGCTTTGTAAGCTTAGACACCATATAATATATCAAAACACTAGACGTAGGGCTATTATCCTTCGAGAGGCCTGAACCAGTATAAATCTTGGCTCTTATTTCCTAGAGTTGACCATCAGGTTTGAAGGCATTGTGCTACTCTTATACATCTTTTCACCGTCTCAGGTACCCCCTTTGGTGGACTGCTTGATAATTCACCGATAGGTGGTTGGCGACGCTGCGCTCCTGAAGGTGGAGTACCTGAAGGTGCCGCTGATCACTTCCAACAAGGGCTAGCACACCTTCTAGTTCTACGCCACGAACCATTAACCAGCCCTCCCTGCAGAGATCGAATGCCACCTGAAGTTTTCTGAGCAGTGGGTGGACCTGGGCTGTTCGTTCGAGTAGGACTAGGTACAAGAGCTAGCGGCGCAAGTGACATGGCTCTGCCACGAGAGGCTGAGCGGGGTCATCATCGCGGCTAGCTTCCTGGCATGGCGGACGCTCCCGCAGAAGGAGCGGGTGTCCTCAGAGTACGAGATGTTCGGTCAGTGGGACCCAAACAACCCATCAGTGGATTGGATGCCCAAGGAGGAGATTGTCAAGCTCCTCCACCAATTCTTCAACAGGAACCCTGACTTCCTGACCAACCTCAGGTTCACGACATTCTATGTCATGAACCTGTGGCCGCCGATAAACTTCTTCTTGACTTGTCGACTTTGTTGTTTGTCTTCTTGTGATCTGTGAATTTTGCTCATGCCCAACCACCCACATGGTGTGATGTGGCCTAGCTATAGGGCAACATCGCCTTCTACTCACTACCGCCCCTCTCTGAGCATCCGGCGGGCGTCGATCCACCATGGCAGCCCATGGTCTCGAGCGACTCTGACCCGGGGTACACTAGGCCAAAGCAGTAGGCGAAGGAGGTGGTTGGCCCAAGCAAGCGGCCGAAGCTGGTCACCATCGAAAAGGATGGTGCTCCGCCCATCGGGACCTGCTGCCTCGTGCTGTCTGACTCAGACGAGTCAGACGATGAGGAAAATGTCCCGGCGCCTGACGTGGCGCCGGCCCCCGTCCTGCCTCCAGCGAAGGGAGCTGCGGTGATGCGCTAGCTTGGGAGCTCCTTCCACTTGGTGGCCAAGTTGCCTTCATCTCCTTATTTCCGTTTTTTTGGTTTTATCTTCAGTCGTCCTCATCTTCTGTTTTTGTGCGCTGTAGAGTCCTCGGGGGTGCCAAGCCGTCAGCGTTGGTGGTGGCTTCAGCCTTGATGACCGCACCGGTAGCAGTGGCACTCTTGGTCCTGGTAGCGGTCGAGGATCGCGTCTGCGCCTGGTTTGTTTGGGATGATGTGGACCCTGCCGTCGTCGATCCTATTGGAAATGCTCCAACAAAACAAGATCTAGCACCCGTTGTGCTGTCAGAAGGTGGAGATTCTATAGTAGAACAAGCTGTAGTGCCTATGGCGGAGTTTGTTGAGAAGGTATCGGTGACGGCGATGGTCGAGGATGCATTGGCGTTCCATGCGGTGGTGGTTGGGGCTGAGTCATCGGTGGCCCTAGCTGCTCTTCAGCTCGAGGCATAGCTGCCCGACCCGGCAGGGGCCTTGGTGCCTAGAGGCATGGAGGGCATCTTTGCTCGACTCACCAAAGCTGAGGCACTAGGGGCCTCAGAGGGTGCCATCCTTGGGGCCGTCGGTACTTAGTTGGCTGAGTGGATGGTGGTAAACCCCTTGCCGAAGCTTTTGTTTTATTCTTTCCTCGTCTTCCGTCGCTTGAACTGTCTTCGTATCTATCGTGCAGTGGTTCCTAGTGCGATCAGTGGAGAAGTCAGAAGGACTCCGCTAGGCCCGCCATATGCAAGCGTGGGAGGCCTTCAGGGCAGACCGAGTGGCTATCCTAGAGACCAAGGTTGAGCGGCTCGAGAAGGATCAAGCCGACCTTGAGGCGAGGGTAGAGGCCTTGACACGGGAGGGTGTCAAGGCTAGAGTGGCAGCAAACGCATCAGCGGTGGCCACCAGTGATGCCACCAAGATGGCTGAGGAGACCATGCTTCGGTTGAACACCATCAATGCCGCTGTGGAGGTGACGAAGGAGGCGGAGCAGGCCGCCCGAACCACCGGGAGGATGCCACAAAGCTCCTACAAGGCAATCGAGGGGGCCAAGCAGAATGCAACCGCTGAGCACAGCGGTGAGCTCCTCCACCTTGTCCACTACTTCTTTGAATCCTTCTGACTGCATGCTGATGCTATCTTCTTTTTCTTTAGGATACCGCACCCAGGTCGAAGCTTGTTTTAAGGAGCTCAATGATCGAGTGACGGCGCTGACGAAGGAGACCGGCCAAGCCCATGGCGTGGTAGATCGGCTCCACCAGATGATGGTGGATGACCTGACAGGGCTGAGTGTGTCCGATGAGGAGTACTCGGGCCAGCTCGAGGGCCTGGAGGTCTAGCTTTGGACCTACGTGATGGAAGTGGCTTAGAGCAGGGTCGAGCATGCCTTAGCGAACACCTGAGCCCACTACCCCGACATGGACTTCGAGCTGGTCAAGGCTGAGTACCCGAACGGGTTGATGGAGGTGGACGTCCTCATGCTCCGACAAGAAGTGGAGGGGCCTGCCACTGTCTTGGCCGGGGACCTTCAACTCTTCTCGGCTAATGGTGTCCCAGAGCAGCCTCCAGCCCCCAAGGAGTAGTGTAGATAGCCTCAGTAAAATAGAAGCAGATGATTAGACTTTGTAAATAACTAGGTCTTTTTCTTTGTAAAAAACTTGTCTTGGAATATGAACGAAGTCCTTTTGTCAATATGGAGTTGCTTTTTGAGCTAAAATCGTCAGTGTCCCGAGAAAATCGGTATCGCCATATAGCCCTCAGCACAGGGATCTAATGCCACGTGCACATGTGTCGGGCATCAAGCATCACGAGTACTTACGCACTTTCGAACGATGGATTTTTAGTTAAGTCCTTTGCCATACCATGGTCAGGTCCAGAGCCTCTGGTATAGTTGTATAGTCCTCGGCGCAGGGATCTAATGCCACATGCATGTGTACTGGATTTTAGGCATCACAAGTTATCGGGACTTTTCAAACAGTAAGCGAAGTTAAGGCTAAGGACTCGAGCCTCCAAGGGTCTTCGCAGTTAGTCGTGTGCCGAGAGGGGCGCTGATACCGGCTCTTTTTCACCCACACGGTTATTAGCGCCACACCTAGAGCTGATCATAGGGGCACAACTAGTGAGCTAGGGATATGACTTTTGCACTTGAGTCTCGAGGGGTCGGGTCTTGCTGGTCGGTGAATTAAAAATGTTGTAGAAAGTCGTGTTCAACTTTATTTACTCAAGGATTAAAGTACAAGAGTACATAGCTGAACAGAAAATTTCTGAATGGTCGGCGAAGCTTGGTATTTCCATCGGGTGCACTTCTAGGCTTGGTCGAAAGTGTCCTCGAGATCCAGATCTAGGCATCGGCATCACCACCCTCGTGGGCCTGGTTGATCATCTCCTTTGCATCGCGGTGGTCTTTGGACAGATGAATTTTTTTGGGCCAGACTTCCTTCCAGGTCCATCGTCATTGACATCAGGTCAGTCTCGAGGAGGTACCCTGGTCCACTCCTCCAGTTAGCTATTGTGCGGCCACTTCGAGGATCACACTTGCTTTTTGTAGCTCCATGGTTTGCGGAAGTCTAGTGAGAGTCTGATGAACAGAGGCGATATTGGCCACAGGATCCTATGAAATGTCATCCTGCCATCGACGATCAGGCAGTCCTCCGTCCAGGACCAGCCTGGCTGCCTCCCATGGGAACCCCATCTTTGGTGCCTTGCGGACCCGATGTACTGACTAGAGCTCGCCTCAGGCACTGTAGGACTCTCGTCAATTACTTTGGGACATGGCCGAGTCAATTGCCTAGCCAGGCATCCCCCTACGTGCTCGGGAAATTCTTCTCGAGGCAAAGGGAGAGGAGGACTTGACGGATGCATGCTCCTCTGCTCTCCCGTTGGGCGCTTGGTAACGTGCCGGAGGACGTGGTCGGTGACGTGCCTAGCAATGTGATCTGTAACCATCCTCATCAAATGGTTGGCAAGGCATTCCATGACCCGATCCGCTTTTTGAGCGGTGAAGGTGTCAGGAGCCTGAAGCGGGGACCTTGCTATCGATGTAGTCAGAGTTAGGTCAAAGGGAACCAGTCTGCCAGTCAAATCGGCAATGTAGGTTTTGCCATTGAGGATGAATGTGGTCCCTGGTCTAGCGGTGAGGCATCATGGAGATGCCATGGAACCCTGGTGAGAGAAATCACGACCCCCTACCTAGCGCGCCAACTA
>KE370920.1:17549-28673 GCA_000418225.1 Zizania latifolia
CTTTTTTCCACGCCTTCACACGTCTTCAGAGGCTCCTTCAAACAAGGACGGCTTCTCTAAGTTGTAACACGCGCTTCACTACTCTCTGAGCCCTAGCTCGTGTAATCCGATACTGTAAACTCTATTCCCGACTAGTAAACACCCTATCAAAACCCAGTGGACGTAGGCCTATTACCCTATCAGGGGGGCCGAATCACTCTAAAACCTCGAGTCACCTTCGGCCAGTTCTATTCATACGAGCTGTGCAACCATCGGGTCTTGAGTGCAGCGCTTCCCTGCCATCACAAATCACCCCCTCGGACCACCCCCGAGGAGGATTGTCCGACCATCCATCGACAATATGTAAGGGTTTTTGTCCAAACTTAAGGAAGGAGTCCAAGACTAGGTAAGGGTGCTCACATTTCTATGATTTAATCTCGAGCAGCAGTACATACAGTACATGTTTGTGCGATTAGTGGTTAAGTGTGTCGGGCGCTGATTGAGGGTTAGAATTAGATATTCAGGTTCCGTTTCCGTTTGGCACTGCTACAAATTTAGGGTCAAATTCTAGAGCTGGTCCAATCTAATTTTAAAAATTCTTAGATCTAAAGCTACGAATGGATTGAGGATATTTAGTTGAGTAATTTAATTTTTATTTTAGACTAAAAATAAAAATTTAAATTATTTTATTATACTATACAACCTAGATTCAATATAAATTATAGAGTTAAAGCTGTACTAAATAGGCCTTAATCTCTGTCTTGTTATCCTGAATGGAACCATAGGCCCCTTATCAATTGAACAGTTATCATGTTACCAAAGACGTGGGCTGTCTGTCACCATTGGATGCATATCCAACGAAAGCTAAAATTAACTCTAATATTATGCGTGCACTTACGAACACTTTACACAATAGACAACCGCATAATCCGCTCCGGAGCCGTTCGTTAATTGATAAGAATTAATACATTAATTAATTATATATTGTATGTTATAAAGTTAGCAAATAACTTAAATTGACAAGAATTAATACATTAATTAAGTATATACTACATATTATAAAGTTAGCAAACAGTTTAAAAACTGTATAAACAATAGTGATGAACAAAGTTTCTAAAGAAACCATACTTTAATGTTTCGTAAATAATCTGGTGACAATCCATGTCCATTGGCAAAAATACAACATATAACATATGAAATAAACAAAAATGCAATCTTTATAACTGCAAAGCAATCCTTGCCTGCCATGACTTCTCAACAGCTAATCGCCGGAAGAAAACATATACTGCAAACTTGTCGCTGAAGCGAGACAGCAATCAACCCGTTTTAGGACATTAAACTACCTGATAATTAGCTGTTACCAAACGAGCCCTCTGCGAATACTTTGGCGGGTTACCATCCTTCAGAGGACGGATTCCAGTAACCTGAAAGGTATCCAGAAACAACATTACCACGAATGACACGAGTGGGAAATCAAACATAGAAGTTGAGTCTGTCAGCAAATATGGGGAAACCAACCTTCAAATCACTGAATGTACTCGATGCTGAAAATCCAATGGATATAGGGAAAAATGTTGATGGATCAGCTGGGGGGACAACGAATTCCATGGAGCCACTGCAAACAGGGGAGAAAAAGCAAGAGTTAGCAACACATGACAAAAAAATAGAAAATCAAAACAAAACTACAACACCATATATTTCAGAGACCTCCGGTTCGACTGATCGATAAGAATAATGGACCATTCCAACACGGAATTTCTTGAGTCGTACCTGTATGCACAATGAAAAGTTAAATGAAACAAGGCATTAGAAGCAACAATCACCCTTCACTGTGCTGTCTACCATATTGCCATTAAGGAAATAAAAGTTAAGCTCTATCTACAAAAAATCTCTCATTTAGGACCAGTTCTGATAAGGAATTCGGATTAAATCCCCACAAATCCAAAAGATATCCCCCTTATGCTTACAGATTAACAGTTTGAATGCTGATATGCATGTGTCAAGAATAAAGGCTAGTATGATAGTAAGGAGACAATTGTCACCTAACAATTGTTGGACGATTATTTTAGTAAATATAACAGGCAATTAAACTAAAGAGGAATTTGAAACATTACTTCCACTCTCCATCAATCTGTCTAACACTTGGAGCGTCCCGGAGAGCAGGCAGTGGTATAGATATGACAACATTGTGCAGGTCAAACATCTCAGCAGCCTCATATTCGATGTTGACATAGGTTTCACTTCCAGATACTGATGGCCAGCAATTGACTGCGCAAAGTAAAAGCATGTTACTAAAAGTAGAAAGCAACCATGCAAAGCAAAAGAGAGTATTTGAAGTACAAATTAGTAGATAGAAGAGAATAAAGTGATTGTGCACCTGATAGAGGTAATGACGACTCATCCATCCCCTGAATTCTCCATTTAACCAGAGGAGTTTCATTTTGACCACTTGGGAATGGCCTGTTTGGATCTTTTGCCCCCACAACTTGTTGACTGTTAAACAAATCCTTGTTTATATTGGGGTGTGTCTTGAAGCTGAGTCCAGGTACATCTTGGTCTTCAATCTATAACACACCAAATATGGAATAATCAACTCCGATCAATCATAGAAAAAACAATGTTGCTCATCCGCAATGCAAACATGGGACACGAATCATAGATGAAAGCAAATGCAATAACATAAACATGACACGAGAAGCAGAAAGCAAATATACAGGAATTATCTTAGCTGGATGGTGAGACAATATAGATGAATTCTATTTACTTAATACTTAGTACAATATCTCATATAGATTCACATAAAAAAGCAAATAGAAATTGTTAAGTTACTTTGCTATGTTTGCTTGTTGAAAATTTCTATAGAAAAATGAATTCAAGCTGAATGCTAGAGGTTCGGAAAGAATGTTACCTGCAACTGGATAAACCCATCTGCATCATTAAGGATCTGAAGAGCAAGGGTTCCTTGCACGTCAAAGTTATTAACACCTCCATCTCTTTTAACTAAAACATTGAGTTTTTCTTCAATAGTCACTGTGATAGGATCACTTGGTGGAAGAGGAGACACCCTTGACTGAACTGAACTTGGTTGTACATCCTCCAGAATGACTTCTCCTTCAGCTTTCAAAGATTCTAGGAACTGATTCGTCTTCTGTGTTTTGCCTAATTTCATACCAAGACCTTTACCAGGAGCAGTAGCAGGTGCAGATGGACGACCTTCAGAAAAATTGCTAGCTGTTAGAATAAAACATAAGTAATTAAGCATAGCTAACTGAACTGTCACAAGCAGTTAGAACAAAAGGAGTTAATATATTGCTAAAATTCTAAAAAATCCCCACAATCATGACCACTGACATGAGAAAACTGTTTTACTAATTTAAGTCCTGAAAGATCTGAATATTAAGTACTGTAAGAAGAAAAGCCTAACCTACACAGTAAATTTGTCCTTAATGCTGAAATATAGTATGTGCCAAGAAAAATGCAGTCTCTTTATGTTACCTCCTTTGGGCTTGCTCGAAAATGAATCCATATCTGTGCTCAGTCCACCTAATCCAGAACCACTTCCAAATCCAGTACCAGTAATGCTCATATCATTGAATGCTTTTTCAATTACCCGTGGACCAGATATTGATGAGTATCCTCCTTTGTCAAGTTTGCCCCTTTCCATCTGAATGAATACAAACCACAAAAATTTGCATTGCTTAGACATTAACAAATAATGGCAACGCAAATGTAATTTAAGAGACTAAAGTTTGCAGGAACTGATATCAACTGTAAACGAACTAATGACAAGCTGACAGAGAAATAGCACATAACCATAAGGTCTAACTAGAAATAACGATGTAATATAATTTTGCCTAGTGGTCAAGGTCCAGTAATTAACTGTCATTTATTTCCCTTAGACAGAATATATATTTTTATATGAAGAAAGGTGTAGCACAGACCCTCATCTTATCAAGCTCACTAGCTTTCTTCTTCATCACATCCTTTGTTTCATTGATTTTGCTTTGCATCATCAGCTTGTGTGCCTTCTCTTCATGGCTCTCCATCTCACAATATTGTTTGACTTGTTGTACTGTTACATTTTCCTTGTTTCCAAGAGAGATGGCTTCATCAAAGGCAAATATAAGCTTAAATGCTGTTTTACAAACACCCTCCTCATCAAGAGAGGGGGAGTATTCAGGCACCTATACAAATGTTAAGGAGATCAAAGTACTGGATTATTGGCAAGAAAGAAAGCAAATGCTGCATAGTAGCATGTAAAATGGTCGACTGACTCAAACATGAGAGGTACATATATATTTGTAGAGCTTGCAAGCATGTTTCCATCACGATGCATATTATTAATGTAGTGCTTTTCTTCTCTCTTTTTTTGTCTTCTAGGTAGTATAAAATAGCAAACTCAACTAGAAACGAAACATTATACCTTCATTTATTCCACTTAACAAGCATTAATAACTTTATCTGATATTTAATCACTATGAAAACAATACATGTTTAAGTTAAAAAGTTCTCTTCTGTTTATCTATTTCATAAATAAGCTTATAATAGTTACTTAAGCCTCAAAAACTGGAACGATAAATGTAAGAAAGTAGGATACGAGCTTGGAGAGCAGCCTCAAGGTGTCCAGATCTTCCAGAATATTGCTCTGCTTGTTTGTGATAAGTAGCAAATACAGGCCTTCTATTGGCTGATAAACATAGCGGACATTTTCAGTCTCAACATAAGTGTGCTGCTTCCCAGTTCCAACCAGTTTGGGGAAAGCTGCAAGTAATCCTTCAATCCTTATGCGAGACATGTCGACAAACTGTCTTGAAACAAGGGCTGCAATTGAAAAGCACAAAAAAGAAGCAGCATTCAGCCTAATAACTATGCTTTCTAGAAAGATGAACCAACAACTTGGCGAGTGAGAGACACAGTGGCTCACTACATGGGATTTTACAGATTATAGAAGTTAAGAATCTACTGAGCAAACAATACAATAACAGCAAGCTTAGTATTTGGGTTTCACCAATTTGCATAAGCTACTACACTCTGATAAGCACAGGGTAACTCAAATACAACAGGATTTATTTTTGTCTATGTTAGAAGAATATATGAAAAAACTTATGATATCAAGAAGAATACAATATATGAATAACTGGAGTTTTCAAGCCATCTTACCTTTTCCAGACTTTGAAATGATGGAAGCAGCAAGAACCACCTGGGAATACAGAAAAACAACAAGCCCTTGTAAACAAATCAACTAACTTATAGCAGCAGAGGGTAATCAGTAAACGTACCATTTTGGAAGGCTTTGCTGGTCCCTAGAATTACGTACAATGGGTTCAGAAATTATGCACCTGCCAGGGGAAAACAAGAGAGATTCAATCAGAACATAAAAGAGATTGCGGTGATGCTGCGCGCTGCATCCACCGCCCTCTACCACTCATCACTTGGGACGATCTAGATCTACGTAAATATCCTAATAAGCCGAAATTCCCTTGAACAGATAGCACCTCCTCCGTACCAACAAGGTTAAGGCGAATAGAAAAGGCTTCCAGATCTAGGCGAGAAGCTACGGTTAAGGCAGAAGAGAAAATGCGTGGGTAATACAAGAAGAGAAAGAGGATGTGCGTACGGGTGCTTATCGGTGAGGATGCAGATGCACGGAAGGAAGCCGGAGCAGCTGCTCGCGAGATGGAGATCCCCCGCTGCTCGGCGCAGGCGGCGGGCAATCTCGCGAGGAGACGGGACGGAGAGTCGAGGCAGTGGGGACGGGTCGATCCGCTAGGGAGCAAGGAGTCGGATATTCGGAGGCCAGTTACGCTGGGCTGTAGGCGGTTCGCCGGCGGCGCGGCGCGGCGGGATCGGGCGTCGAGCGGCTGCGGCGCGGCTACGGCTAACGCGCGATGTTGAGTTGGTGATCTGCGGCCAAGCGATCTGTCGAGACGAGCCCGGCTGATGATTTGCGAAAATTTTGACTCTGACAATACACTTTTCACTATAATATCATTTTAAAACAACGATATATTAGATTATTTAATTTGATAATACATAAAAAAAAACTATTTTTTAAGGTGATAAATTATTAAATCACTCGATGAAGTAGGAGAGTTGGGCTAAGTGCAGAGATGGGTAGCTACAGAGCTGCTGGTCTCACTAGCAGCTTCTTATGGCCAGTTTGGAAAGCTGAAATTTTCCAATTAAACAGTTTGCTTTGAGATTTACGTGAAACTCTCGTAACATTTATACACTTCATTTTATTTGGTATGATAACTGGACGTTAGGTTTATCGGACCAACCGGTAACTGTTTTGCGCCCGCCTGTTCGATAAGGATTGTTTGGTTTAAATTTAAATTTGAGTTTAAAAATATTGAAAAAAATGGAAAATTCCTATAAATACTATGTGAGTGAAAACTAACAGGCTCTTTTCTCTCTCAAGACAAAAATAATTGTCAAGTTTATGAACTCTGTATAATGACTTTTTAGCAAATTCCACCAAACTCCTATAAATATGCAACTATAGCCTCTCTTTTCACAGTTTGTACAACCTGCCATTCTGAAAAGCCTTCCATGATCTCCTCTTCTAAGTGGATCTGTTCTTGAGGCTGCCTTGAGAAGGGAACACCCCACTGTACTCAAAGGCCCTCCTATTCATGTCAAACGTCGTAGAAGATGTCGATGGATTGGAGTCATCTGTCTTTTTGACCTTTTTATACAGTCTGTTTATTGTTATAGTTTTGATAAATTTTATGTACTGTTCTTTTTGAAGTGGGTTCTTATGTCACACATGCACTACTATCAGATATGGAACATATGTGCATGTTATGTGTATGTATCTCCAGCTGACTTTGAACATTGGCATTAGCTTATAAAGAGAGAGGACATTAGCAACTAGATATGGACATCTATATTCTTGTTCTTGATCATAAACATAGAACAATCATCAGTCTCTTCTATTTGCTATCTGGCTGAAACTCAGCTGGCCTCATAGTAATGCTCACTGTGAGTGCTATCAACTGCAAAGTGTAGAGTAAGACTGAGTTAATGTCAAGTCCATATACAAGCTCCACACCATGAAAGAGCTATACAAAATAAACCGTATCAATAGCATGTTCAGTTAGGGAGCATACCACTGCAAATCCAGCACAAACAAGGCTGAAACCTTTGAAGTTAAAAGGTGCAGTTTCAGACAGGAACCAAGCTGTGTGAAGCCAGTTGCAGAAAATTATGCCATTTCAAATCATTGCCTAAGTTGCATTGCATTGAATGGGGGGTAGAATTGGATGCAAAAAAGAAAGGAAAACTAGTTTGTTTTCAGAATTCACTGATAAATATTACTGAAGGGCGTACCGGTGAGAGGAGTAAAAACTACAGGTGATATCACGCTTGCAGTTGAGCTTATTCCGGTGAGGCACCCTTGAACCATCCCCTTTGTTTAGTGTTGCGAAATTTCATGATTCAAAGAGAGTTGTTAGTAGTTATAAATGGTCAGCTTCATTTAGCTCATGATGCATTTCTGTAGATTTACACAAGCTAGAAGATGTGATTTAGATTTTAGAGATTCCAACCTGCTCAAAAGGTCCTGCTCGTTTGGACACAATGCTCCTTATCTGTTACAAATAGAATCAATAAATATTAACATAACTTGACAGACCAAAAGGTGAAGCAAAAAAATACTAAAAGATAGGCACTGGATATGTGCTACTTACACAAGGGTTGACCAAAATGCCTACAATCACAAAGCTTGCAACAAGATAAGGAACCTTCAAGGATAACATGACATTAATTTAGCTCAAACTTAAACCTAAGAAAAGCTCTAGACAAAAAAGAGTTATCAGTTGCATACCCATGGTGACCATGCAATGCTGTATAAGAATCCCTGCAGCATGTACAAGATGAAATCGGATCGTTCTTGCATAAAATTAACAAAAGCAACTTAACAGGAGTTCTTACATGCATGCTGCTCCCCAAAAGGGCTATAGTCAGTAGCTTCTGCTCACCCAGCTTCGGTGTAAGGATAGGCATCACAACTAGCTGCACCATAAATCAAAACTGCTTTAGGTGCGCATAGGTAAAATCTGAGAACAATAATGGTCATAACACCAAAAGCATTGCAGAAATTGATGCAAAAATAAAGTTGTACCTGTGAGAGGCTTCCAGCAATGCCAATAACAAGCAGCAAATTGGCATACTGGTTCTTGGTATAGTGGAATTGCGCCTTGAGAAAATACTGCATTTGTATTCCCAGAAAACTGTTAGAAGCATTTCTCTGATGTGCATGAGGCATTTATTCAGGTATACTGGAAGACATGAACTACAGCAAGGTGTGACATGAGATTGTTTATGGTTCCTGCTTATTGAGTTCTTCCAAGAGTACCCTTTGCACATTGTTTACATCATTACATGCACCGACCAGTTTAATCCAAAAGATTAAACGGATGAGAAAAGATAGTCAATTTACTTTATATTCTAACGCTCCTCCTCATACGAGACCACATCAAGTCTACCATATTAAGTTACATGCACCGATCAATTCAACCTAAAAACTTAAACTGATGAGGAAAAACGGTCAAATCGCTTTATATTCTAGCAACCGGAAATATGCATGTATGTTTTGCACATCATCTTATTTTTTTTCCTACCGGAGAAAGAAAGAGTACCAATAGTGCAGTTTGCAGGCCTGTTTCACCAAGGCTGTAGAAAAATGTCACAAGTGCTGCTCTCGAGAACGTTGAGCTGAAAGTTTTTCACAGGCATTCAGTAGGCAATCTAGATTTTATATATAATGGTATGTACATATCATGGTGCAATTTTCGTTGACCATTGTCGCTTTTGATTTTTAGGTTTGTCAACAAGGGAGGGGATATCCGGATATGTCAACATCATTCTGGACTTAGGTCGTTGTCGGCCTGAAATCAACTCTAAGGACAGGAAGCTGGTACGAGCAGAACTAATAAATTGACGTTTTAACCACCATAGATTATTTTTTTGATGCATATGTTGAGTTTAAACTTGAAATTCTGTAGGATGGCACATGCATAATTGAAATTCTGTAGGATGGTATATATATGCATTTTGTATGGCTGAGTTTAAACTTGAAATTCTGTATAATGATATATGCATAATTTATCCATGTTGTCAAGGTTTGTCATGATTTTTTTGATGAATATTTGGTACCTATCGCAAAATGCTTGCGTGCTAAGCTGTCCTGTTGGTTAATTTCTGCATTGATCCCGTTTCATTTTTACCAGCAGGGGGAGTACACAACATGTCACACCTGCTGGTGAGAAGGGCAGCGGCCTCCGACGGCGAGAGCGCTTTCCGAAGAGGCGGAAGCCTCGGCGACGGCGCCGCGTTGTCGCTGCTGTTGCTGCAGGAAGGAAGGCAGAGAGGGTGGGATGAGGGGGAGGTCTCCGTCTCCTCGTCGTCGACGTCGCTGGCGCGCAGCAGCGACGACGACGCTCCCCCGTCCGTCTCCTGGACGAAGGCCCTCATGTACACCGTCGCCGCCGCCGCCGCCACGGCGGACACCTGGAGCAGCACGCACGCACGCACACCAGCCAGAACAATGCTTCAACACAAGCTAACCAAGCCGTCACGAACGTGTCAGGTGTGCATGCGATGCGTGTATCACTATACCTGAAACGTAGAAGGGACGGTGAGGAAGCGTGCAGCGACGGTGCCGGCGACGAAACCGGCGGTGCAAACGCCGGAGAACACGCCGAAAGCCGCCGCCCGCCGTGCCTGGGGCACCTTGTCTGCCTACAGAGTACGGAGCAAGGTTCAGCTCTGTCGTCAGCAGCATGCATGCATGCACGCACGACCGGAGTTGATGAATCCAACCCAGGTGACAGATACGAGACACACGAGCATATGTGTTGTTACTACCACGTAGGCAAGACAAAGGCATTGCATGCTGCCCTCGGCGACCATGCCTGTCAGCATCTTGGTGATGTAGTAGGCGTAGAAGAAAACCTTTGTCCTGTTCCACGCCAGAATAACTTCTCCGGACACAAGGGAGCAGAGAAAACAACTTAACGTTACAATGTGTTTTATATCTTATAGTGTTAATTACGGTTAAAAGGTCATTTATATTAGAAAAATTTTATGGTGCCCTTAAAATTTTGTGGACCGTCTAATCTATACGATCCAATGGCTTAGATTTGAAATTGATGATATATTACCTCTAGGAGGTAATAGATCATATAACATTTCTTTTATACGTACGGAACCCATATGCATACAGATTAATTCATTTCTAGATGTATGTAATAGATTTTCCGTTATAATGCCCATGTGTATGCAGATTAATTCATTTTTCTACGTGCATGCAACAAACTTTTCATTAAATCATGCATGTAACAGCCTCTCCTACATGCATGCAGATTACTTTCCGTAATCCGTCTCTCCTGCATGTATGCCGGTTATCATATTTTTTTTAATTATTTATTTTAAGCACAATTAATCAAGGGTCTAGATCACTTTGAACTATTACCTCTTAAAGAGGTAATGAGATACCGTAAATGACCTTTTATATTATTATATACCTCTTTGGAGGTATAGATATATACATTTCTATTGCAATATATATATGCACTAATTAACCATAGAATGTTAAATTCTTGTTTTCCGGTCAAGAAGTACCCGAGGGAAGGATGGAAGCCGCTGAAGGGAGCAGGAGCAATGTCTTGCGACCGTATTTGTCCGACAGGTTGCCCACAATTGGAGTCGCCAGAAGAGACCCTATTCCGGTGATCTGCAACCCAAGGGCATGTAAAAAAAACAATTATATACGTAGACGTGGATTAGGGTTTGCAAAACCAGCCGACGACAAAACAATGGTTTTTTAGACTAGTTACTATAATAACTGATCCGATTTTTACTCTGGCTTTCTAAACCAAATCAGTAATTAACCGCTTATCGCTGACAGATGGAACAGACAAAAACAACGGTAATTGATTATCGTGGTTTTGTGGACATACCTTGATATGGCCTATGCTAACTTTGTCTCAATTCAAACGCCACAATATATATTACATTGACCGCTCAAAAAAATTTTGTCCCCTAAATTCAATGAGATAAAAGTATTTTGTATAGACACAATTAATTTGACTTGCATTATAATGAGAGAGATGTCAGTCTACCAAAGGACTAGTTTTCCAA
>KE370921.1:15781-40127 GCA_000418225.1 Zizania latifolia
GATTAACGGATGAGTCCGTCAGATTGATTAACAACAGTGTCAGTATGCATGCCTACCTTTCTTCCTTGAGTGAGCTTCAGCTTGGGGTACTCCTTGATCACGGCCTTGACTTGCTCACCCAATGCATTCCATCTCTGCAGGGAGAGAGCTGGTTATTACAAAAGCAGTGTAATTAAGAGAAGGTGTTGGTATCCCCACGATAGAGCGAGTCCTGCCTACCTTTTCATCTACACATCTGAAGTGGACGGACAGGCAGAACTTGTTGTTCTCCACCTTGGCTCCAGGTGTAGATTCCGTCTTTTCCAAGAGAGCCTTGTACACCTGACAAAATGTGATTGATTCGTCGCCATTAGTCTCTTTGGGTCTCGATTAAGCATTAAGCAACGCTGGTTAAGCAAAAATGGGCAAGTGTCCTGCTCCTAATTAATCCTCATTAGCAAGTGGATTTAATGTAGGTGGCATGCGTATTTACCTCGTCGATCATGGGGAGGAACTCGCTTGCTGGCTGGCAAAGGACAGACTCCGGCTGCAGATTGGCATGGGGGGGAGATTAATTAGCGAGTGATGGCGAGGAGGAGGAGGAGGAGGATCAGTGGGCCGGTTAATGGCGGGAAGGGGATGAAGAGGAGGGCGAGCTTACGTTGGAGCTTGGTCCTTTGATGTCCATGCCGTGGCTGCCAGCGTAGTAGAGCTCAGGGAGGCCGACGAAGTTGCGGACCTTTAACGAGAAGGGCAGAGCAGAATCAGAATACGCGCGAGCCTGCCGTGTTTTGGGAGGGAGAGAGGTGTGTGTGGCTCCGGCAATGTACCTTGTCGCGGCAGCGCCCGCTGACGATCGCCGTCGGGAAGGTCTTGGCGACTTCCCGCACCGCCGCCCTCATCTGCGCACGCACACCGCCAGGGAGAGAGAACGTCAGCAGGTGGGAGAGGCGACAGCCCGTGGTACACGCGAGCCGCAGCACGATGGCTTGCTAACTCACCGCGTCGCTCATGTAGGCCGCGTCGGGGTCGGCGACGATGGGAGAGAGCGTGCCGTCATAGTCCAGGAACATGACGATCTTCTTCCCCTTAGACGCCCCGGCGATCTGCTCGAACTTGCTAAGCGCTGACGGGTGCTTCCTCTGTTTGAACCACCGAGAGAGACAGAAAAAGAGTTTAGACATCTGAACGCGATAGCTGCGCACAGCGAGGACGAGAACGACGACGACAAGCGGAGAGCTAGAACTCACCACCCAGGCGGTGAACTCGTCGACGTCGGTGGCGGAGCGGGACGAGCGGGTGGGCGAGGAGGAGCGCATGGCCTCGACCCAGGTGCAGCTCGCGGAGCGCGCCGCGGCCGCGGCCGCGGCGATGTCGAGGTACGTTTGCCGCATCGACATCGTCCCCGCTGCCGCGCTACGGCACGCGAAGAGGGCCGGGCCGCCTGGACCCGGCAGCGCCGCGCCGGCCGCGATGCCCCTCTCCGAAAGGACCACGTCCTGGCTCGTCATCGCACACCTCAAACTATCTATCACGCGCAACACGAAGCTTATCTCGCGGCCTCCCTCTCGCCTCGCCTCGCACGAACGCCAAGCACTTGGACGCTAGCTAGCTCGCTCGAGACGAACAGCCTTAGTAGGAGGAAGCAGGAGAGAGTGTGAGCTTGAGGTGGGTGGAGGCGGAGTGGAGGAGGGGCGGCTACTTATAGCTCGAGGGGTGGGGCCAGCGACGAAGGGGGCAAGGCACACCGTCTGATAGAGATTTAATAGGTGTCGAAGCAGCAGCCTTCACGCGTGATGAGATACACCTCACAGTATTTCGAGAGGGTTTCGGACCATTCAATCGGCTTTGGACGGTTTAGATCGACGAAGTCAAAGGTTAGTCGGCCTTACGAAGTCAGAGAAACCGGATCCGTAAGGCACGTGGGGCGCCACGTGGGATCCCATGTGGACCCTACGTGTGGGGGCGCCTGCCTGCTTAGCTGGTAGGCCGCTGCGGCGTTGGTGGATCCTTCCCCTGCCGCATCCTTTGATTTCTAGCGCGTGTAAAAGCGTAGGCCGCGTGCATGGGTCCACGGTGCACCGTAGTATTGGTTTCTGCTTTGTTGCAGCATCGCTAGCCAATGGAGAAACTGGAGGACAGGAGGCCTTGTCGTTGGGCCAAAAGAAGCAATGTGGAGCCACCGTGCCAATTTTGTATAGTGTACATCTACACAAACTAAAGCCTGTTTCATATAATTTCAGATCCAATGTTTCTTTAAATAGTTATATTAAGCTTTAAAAATCCTAAATCTGAAGATATATTTGAATCAAGGGTATTTAATTAATCGGTACAGTTTTTATTTTAAACTAAAAATAAAAATAATACTGCTTTATTTACTATATAAACTATAAATCTAATATAAATCACGAAACTAAAACTGTCCCGACCAGATTTATTGATTGTAGTCCTATTTTGTGAAAAGTAGGGATGCATGGGTGGTGAAGCTAGCCAAGACGAGGGTAAAATTTTAAACATGGGTTTCAACAAATGGATCAACTCTAATAAACCCTACCTGAATTACTATATGGTGTTTGGCACCTCTCTTGTTCTGCTATCAGTGTTGTCTCCTCCTCATGTGACCCGATGTATCTTTCTTGTTGAAATGAAGGAATAAGTTTTTCTTACAACCTGGAACTTAAGTGAAATTTTAAAAAAATCAACATGAACTTTAGTACCTGGTGATATTGTTTACAATTTCGACGAAATTTGTTACGGCAAATATCCAATCTTATCGGGGTGTAAAATGATCTTAGTAGGGTTCACTATTCCATTTCATGAAAAAAATTCATTGAACCTGGACATCTGCCCTGTATGAACGGAGAGGTGTGTACAGACCATTATAGTTTGGTAGTGCCGTCCTAAATTATAGCTATTTTTAAATTTTAACGTGTTTATTAAGATATAATAAAAAAGCATGAACTACCTCTCATAAATATAAACTGTAGAGACAACTAGTACTACATACAACTAGTACTCCGAGGGTAAAATAGAAAGATTTAAGAAAAAAAGTATAGAAGTTATAATATTTGAGACAAAATTTAAACGGTATAAATGGCTGTATTTTGGAACTAACGAAGTAGTTAATTATCTTTTGAATAATCGAGGTCTATGATGAGTTATATATTATGCTCCCGTACTACAAGTCTAGAACTCGTCAGCTGCATTGATGTTGTGCTGCTCTACCTATATTACGAAACACATGCCCTTTTCTGGCTGCTGGACAACTTGGTGTCGAGTCCATTAATCGACAGAAAGGGGCCTCATATTGTCTCGATTATTTCTAAGTAGTACAAACCAGAAGAGCTATAATCGGCTGAACTAAATTAAAAACGGCCAGCTATTAGGTAGTTTCTACTCACAATATCCATGAGCGTTGTACTTCTCTCTTTTCTCACTGGACATAACTCATAAACATTACATCCATAATGTATAGTTTTGTTTACAATAAATTTGTATCTAATCATCTATCTTCTCTCTTCTTTCTTCTCTAATCCTTTTCTTCGAAATTATATCGTGTAGAGCTGAATTTTTTGCATGAGACATTATTTCTCACTTACATTAATAAATTTTTTATCGCATTAGATTTTGGTTGATGTAGTAATGTAATTAGTGTTAAAAAATTATTTTAGTCAGCATGATTGGAACTGCCCTTATGGTATTCCTTCTTTTGATACTACTCATCTTTCGGTGTTAGGTGTTATATATATTTTACCATGCTAACGACAACTTTTAATTAATTTAGAGTTTCAAGATACACTTACTGATTATTTTTCCAGTCAATTGCTGCAACAAATGTGACCTGGAAAGGAAGCAGCTTAATTAAACAAACAAGATAGTCAGCTGTAACAAGAATTAATACTGAAAAACAGGCGGGTCATACTAACTTTTCATTAATCGGACAATATCTCCTCCAGCTTTCTGCTGTAAATTAGTTTTTCTGATACGGTTCATGCCAAGAAGATAAAAAGAACACCACCAGTGGCGCCGGTAGAGCTGGCAACGATTAACAACCAGGAGCAACAAATCAACTTAGAACACACTACAATTATACCTCATTATCTCGTATTCTTTTACTACCTCTGTTTCAAGTAGATAACATTGTACAATACATACAGGGAAACATTGAAATCATGATTAAATGATTAAAAAAATATTAGAATTTATTAGGTGAAAATGATATTAGTAGATTTGTCATAAAAATAATTTTATATAGTTATAATTTTGAATAATTTTTATAACTATATAGTTAGAAAATGTAGTATAGAAACAAATACATTAAAAATTGATATAGACGTATTTATATGTACTAAGAAGGTGAGAAAAAGACCATACTGTACTCCTCAAAATGGGTGAGTACTGACCCAAAAGTAGTTTAGTTGAGTAATGATCAATCAGGTTTATGGTATAGTATTGATATTTCGAAGGTAAAATTTACATTTTTACAAGTACAATAGTGCTACATTTAAAACAAATTTTAAACTCTAACACTTATATTTCTATAACAGACATGGTAATATTTTGAAAACAGAGGTCCTGCTGTCCATACCAAACAACCCATCTAGCATAGTGATTTGATTAACGTGTTTCATGGGTCGGAAAGACGGGGATAGGTAGGTCGATTTTGTCCAAAAATGGTTAGAGATATCATTAACTGACCACTTGATCAGGGCCATTGCGTGCCATGCGTAGTTGAGATGGAAAGAAAATTTATCTGCGCACTTGGCACTGAAAGCTTAGATTTTCTGGGCCGTCGCTATCGGCAATGTCAGTGCGCGCACAAAATGGGAAGAAAAAAAAAGGAAAAGCTAATTAAGATGGCAAAACATCATTTCATAAAGTGATCGAAACCCGCTTTCCGCGTCCCACCTAAGTATGCATGTATCCTTTTCTTACTCTCCTCCAAGTGCCTTTCTTTTCCATTGTTTTTTGCAAAGTGCTTTTTCATCACTAAATCAGCTCCAAATTGTTTCTTCGTTTCCTTAACAGCCATGAGAAAATGCATAGTGTTTCAAGCTTAATAGAGTAGGAAACAGTAGCAAAGCTTCCGAGGGTAACAAACTAACACAGACTACTACTACTACACTACAGCTGATTCACGTTTTAAGTCGTTTAACTTTTTTCAAATTTAAATTTCTTTAATTTAACCAAGTTTAAATATAAATATATTAACATCTAAGATATATATAATGTTAAGGTAAATTTTATGGTTAATTTAATATAATTGTTGGTATGTTTTTTAAAATGCGTTGAAGTTAAAAAAATTTACTTGCTAAAAAGTCAAAGACTATGTAACGGAGTGATTATAAGAGTAGTAATTAATATGACGTGAGAAAAAACGGAGCAAGTGCACCGACTTATACTCTGTATCGAAAGTTCGAAACTCTGCAGCCTGCACTGTACCGCAGTGTGTGCGCGCGCGTGCATGCATGGTCGACTACACCATAGCCTCCGTAAGCATCAACTATCAAGCGCCCGTCCACCAGATAAAGCCTCCTGAACAGTATTCGTTGTACCCATCGGAATCGACCATCGATCTACCGACTACCGTACGTGTCAGCTGCAGAACTGGTAACGTAGACGTGACGTTCGGAACGTTTAATTGCGTTAGCAAACTAGCGTGCACTCGGTCTAGCTGAGAGCACACGTACGTAAAAAACGACAAACAACTAGAGCGCATGCACGTACGATCGAGCACGCGGCAGCCGTGTTGGAATTTCACCAGCACGACCGCGCGAGGCCAGCCGGCCGGTGACCGGGTCGCAGTAACACGACAAAGGCTCACGAACGTACGCGTGCGCGCGCACTAGTTGTCAGATACTCACATGGCCTGACCTCACAGCGCGCGCGCGCGCGCCTCGATCTGGCCGGCCTCCTCTCTCCCGTACTTCCACGTGGGACACCGGCGCGCGCCCGGCCAGGCACGAACCCGCACAGACGGCCGTGGCTCAGCGTGAGCCACGCATGACGGATCTTTCCATCTCTCGCGCCTCGCCGGTCTCCGGCCGCTAGCTAGCTCTCCCCAGCCAGCGGGGCCGGGCCGGGGCAGGATGGGCGATGCCGTTGCGGCGTGCCTCGCGAGTCGCGACGCCAAGTACGGTTGCGCTAGCTTCTCAGCTCTCGGCATGTACAGTATGCATGTATGTGCACGCGCATGCACGTCGTTTCACGTCAAATCTGAGCGAGCCGGACGTGACGAGACGACGTGTACCTTGCTGCGCGCGTAAGTGCATGCATGGCCGACCCTTACACGTTCTCTAGCTCGCTCGCTTTAAAGGAGGGCCGGGCTGGCCGGTGCTAGCATGCGTGACACCAGAGGCTTCCGCGCCGAGACGGAGCGGCAGCAGGCTGCATGGCCGGCCGGCCGGTTTCCTGCTGCAGCTCACCTCCCACGTCGGTTGCCGTGCGCCTAATCCCAATACCCTTCAAGTACTTTCGCACCGGCGCACCGCTAGCTGCCATCTCGATGCGCGCACTGGCCTGGCCACTGCTGCATTACACAGTGCAATGCCCGGTCTAGCTTCGATGCTACTACTACCCTACGGGCTATGCATGGCTTCGAGCTTCCTTGCACGGGAGACCAAAGTAGTGATGGCCATGCTTCCGAACCGCGCAGACACACTGATCTACCTGTGCGGCTTGTACTATACCCCTGTTCTGTCACGTTGGCATGTTTAATTGGAGGAAACAGCTGTAGGCGATCAGACGCACCGACGGCACAGTGTCTATATGTGTGCAGCGTTGTAGCCTTTGCACCCTTTTTCGCAATGGCTACACGGCCTTATTTTAGGGCAGAACATATTAACTTTGTTATCTGTAAGCTCCGATTCTTGGCTACTGTGTACATCATCAGACAGCTGAGAAGCAGACCCTTCTTTTTTTTACAATATTCTTCTGAATTATTGATGTCTGGTTCATACGACGCGCATATTAGCACTGTGCAGTCCCGATCGAGACAAATGCACTACAGCTGGGAGATGGCCAGACGGGGGTCTGGGAATTATATACGCGAACCTGACTTGTGTTGTCTCTGCATGATTGAGAGAACTGAGTCTATGACTACCAATAATATGCGTAGTTCTAATAATTTCCTATAAATACCGATAAATACAATCTGATTAACGTGCTGATGCGTCTAGCCAGGCACGCATGCATGAATGTTATTTTAGAATAACTTTGACACAGCTACATACCACATGCAGAACCCCAGAACTCAAAGAGGCAGTAGTAACGCGACAATGCAACCTATGCTGATAATGTGCTTCTTTGAGCGCCAACTCATATATACTTATCTCCGAAGAAAGATCTATCTATCGATGATGCATTCAGTTTTCGATCGAGAGAGCCGGAGAAGGCGGCAAAGGAGCATACGGGGGGCAGTGAGAGGCATGCACGCACCAATCAGCAAACCCTACAAGAGCAACGCACGATCTAGTGGTCTCTATAATTGCATACCTGCATGCTATCTTGGAATGCCGGAAAGGGCGGAAACCGGAAAGCAGCAGCTTGCTAGCACACAGCACAGCAGGCATCACGCACAACAGCTATGGATTTCACGTGGCCCAAAAGGTTCACCTCTTTTCCTCGAGTCATTTTATAGCAAGCAACGGCAGGAGATTGGTCGCCCCCAATAATCTCTCTCCTGCCGCCTCTCACATAGTCACATGCATGCCACACAGCTCGTACTAGTGGTCTTCGCAGGGGTAGCTAGCTAAGCTAAGCTAGCTAAAGATAGCTGCTGCCTTTGCGTGGCCACGCCCGCGGTCGCGGCTGAGAATCTATGCTTTGAGCAGGATTCTGCTGGAATCTGGAAACAGCACGCACGCACGCAGATGTGCGAGATCCCATTTCGTGGCCGGGCATATGCTGTGTGTGTAGTTCTTGCAGCCGGCGAGCCAGGCGCTCAGGCCTCGTGCCGCCACTCGTGCCGGGTCGCTCACATGCATGGGCGCGGACGCGTCGTCAAAAGGGGGGCGAGCAGCGAGCAGCGAGCGGCAGGGTCGGCGAGGTAGTGGCTTGTCCAACTTGCCCCTGCCATTTATTGCGGACGGCTTGCTTCTCCTGTCAGACTCAGATCGCAGTGCAGGTGCAGCTTTCCCTCGAGAAAAAGACCGGACGCAGCGAGCGCTAGTCCTTGACGACCGCGAATGTCGTCGTAGTTGCTAGTGGTATCATGCGTGCATGGCCTGAGCAACTGTCTAGGTACGCAGTACTAGCGTATATAATTGGCATGGTCTATCTCTATCATCGTTAGTATTCTTTAGGGATCGCTGTGTCGACTGTTCAGCATGTTCGAGTTGCAGGACACCTACCTAAAGGTGTTGAACACCTTTATAAAAACATCGAACATGCTTTGACCCGGTCGTGCAGCCATAGAGAAAAATCGCATACCCACAAGCCACTCATTTATCAGCCATTCGATTAATCTAGAAGAATCTATTGTCCACCGTGGCTTATTTCATTCGTAATGAACTCCAACCAATGCAACTAAACTATTGTCAAATTTGTTTCTTCATTCACATCTCTCTCCGGCTCTGCGTGGCCCTCTTCCTACTCTCTTGTAATTTGTGCTCAACAAAAGTTTGACGACATGGCTGCAGTGTTATAGCTTCTATGTCACAACGAGACACATGATCATCTAGATCAAGGTGACGGTGATTATGTTCTTCTAGATTTACAGCTTACTCTTTGGTCCCTACTCCCTGTTTTAACCAGCCAACGTGTGTTACATGAACACTAGATATGGTGGCCGGAACAGACGAAGAAGTTCTATCTGTGCGGGGATGCTCTTTTTTTGATGTTGCAGTCATTGAAATTCAATGGTTCATGCACAAGGATTAAAATGTTTCAAATGGCATTCGACTATATTTCACATTTTAAGTTTTTGGTTTTATGAATTGCTTTTATGTTTTAGTAGTAGTTGGAAGTTAATATTTCATTCGTGAAAGCAAAATATTTTAATAGTTTGATTATGTTCCATTTTATTTATTTATTGATGGTGCATTTTACTTCTCATGATGTATCGTACGTGGGATTAAAATGTTTCAATCTTAAGTTGTGTTTCACTTTATTTATATATTTTTTGATGTTGCTTCGCTGCGTACTTATTTTTCATGTGTATTTTTTCAAATGTTTCCCTGACGATTTTTTTGTTGGCGACGTATAAATTATTGTTTCACCGATGGTGAACTAAAACATTTGACAGTGCCATTTTTCCCGGACCGGATGCCCAACTCCCAGTCTTGTCCGGGAAACAGATGTGCTTTTTTGCTAGGAAAAACACTGTGGAATTTATGCTTGGCTCGGCCTGGACGGAATGACGTTGCAGCCTTTCTCATCCCAGGATGAACATGCGGTGAAATCTAGCCCACAGGACCAGGCTGCAATCCAAGTAAGACGCATTTCGTCCTACTCGGTGGCCTCCGTTGTAGCCCGGCCCAGAAAAGGCTGAGATCTCGCTAGGCCACGCGTGGCTAGTGGACTGGGCTATCCCAGACGACGTAGCCGCGCGTGCGCTCCAAACTCCTAAAGCGAGGAAAATAATATCGTATTTGGTTTGCATTATTTTAAGACATAAATAATAATGTTTATGGAAAATAAATATAATTGTACTTCAAAAATACATTTCTACATTTAAGACTATTATTACATCATAATATGATATTATAACTCATAGATCCCTACAATAATTTTTGGAGAAAAGGCACTATGCCCTGCTTTTTATAGATCCCTACAATAATATTGTCAAAGTTTATTAAAATGTATAAAAATATAAAACAAAGTTACTCAGATATGTTTACCGACTTACTCTTAAGTCTATAGTACAAAGAAATACTAAACAAAGGGCATTTTGTGGATTAATATTGAACTAATGCGTAGAACATAGCAGACTCCCCCTCCCGGTAGCCCAACCAGGCCGGCGCGTGGGCAAAGCAGGTTTCGGCTTTTGGCAAAGCCTATGGTCGTAGACTCGTATCACATGCTCCTGCTCGCCCGTGGCCTCACGGCCACGGAGAAGGCGCGGAATTTCCATAGCAAAAGACAGGGGCCATAAACTGCATAAGTGCGCGAAAGGCCAGCTTTTTGTACCCGCGGTCATTTTCGAGCAGGAACAGGAGAGTTGTGCGAACTGCGGACAAGGAGCAGATGCCAAATGTAACGCCACAGCCAGGCAGGACAGAGATTAATTAAAGGTGTCGAGATCGTGAGTACTAATATGTGGTACACATGGTAGTTAAACCTAATCAGGCTTTAGTAGCTAAGCTCTAGAACAAAGGGCTCACTCATCAGATGCCAGGGACTTGAACAGCTCGTCGGCTGCAGTTTTGAGCTACATGTTCACCACACTCTCCGTGCCCTGTAGGTCAGTTCATCGGCCTGTTTAACTACCACTCATACACTACCACTACTAATCCGCCAACATCAGTGGGTCGGAGCAAGTAATCACAGCGTCACATTCACACAATCACACCCCCCACTTGCAGCTAAACCAGTGAGCTGCCCCCTTCTAGAACCAGTTTGACTGCAAAAGAACGAAGCGACTCTAGCACGCTCGAGCAGCCGGCGGATTCGATTGCTCTTCGAATCCAGAGTCGACGGAGAAAAACAATAAGTTGGGCAGGAGGCAGCAGCAGCAGAGCAATGGTGGTGGCGCTTTCTGCTACTACGAGCTTAGCCCCCCTCACTACTGATCTACTGCGAGCTACAGATTGATTGATTCCGCCGATATGAACGCATCATATGCCCTCCACTTTTCCATGCCTTTTCCCTCTCATCAAATCCACCCATATCTTCTTAGCTCCGTCACATCTCTTCATCAGCTTGCAGCTTGCTCTCCGTACCAAACGGCAACGCGAAAAGAAGAGCATCACATTACTAGCTTCCCTTGCGATTAAAATTTCTGGTTGATCCTAATCAGAGAGATCGAATCGAATAATTTCGCCTTGTTGATGAATCTGAATAACTGGCGTCACTGACAAAGTGGCGTACAGTTAGCATATGATTAACCTAAAAAACCGTTCTTTTGAAGAGAATGAGAACAAAAGGGGTGGAGATAGGCTCATGAGAACAAAAGGGTTGGTTGGGGACGGATGGATGGATGCCTCATCGCCTCATCTCAATATCCCATCTGCCGGCCGGCAAGCCACTCTTTATGCTCTCCCTATTCTACCTAGCTTTCACCGGCGATCGACATGGAAATGGATTGGGGCTTTGGGCGGATTAAAGAATTGCGTCTAGTGGAAGGGTAAGGCTAAGGCCGTAGCCCGTAGGGACGGGGACGAGGACGAGAGGTCGTTTTCGCCGGATAAGCTCGGGCGAACAGGGCGGGGGGTGCTTGATTGGGGTTCGGCGAAATTCCGGATGCGTCCGTCGCAAATTGCCATCTTGCGCAAACAAAACAAGATACTTCTACCATTTGCAAATGGGCTGGTGATGTTAGCGCTTTCGTGTGCATCCTAACCAACACAGCTCGGAGGTGACCTGGGAATTTGGACGCTCACGGCGCACTGATTTGCGATGAGAGGGCTCCACGGCTCGAAGCACTTGTGTGCGGTCTGTCCTTTGCCTGGAGCAGATTTTAGACGCGTTAATACTTGTGATTTTAGACGCTCCGTCAGTCTGTCTGTTGCGAGAGGGAGAAACTCTGAGCTGACCTGAACCTTGAACAGCTGATGAGTGGAGAACTGGAGAGTGGGGAGAGTGAGAGACACGGAGCGGTATGAATTGGTGGGACCTCTGTTTGCTTCAAGTCTTCAACCACGCATACTTCACAAGCCCATAAAGTTTACGGCTCTTTGATTAAAGGAAATTTGGAGAATTTCAGAGTAATTGAACTAAATCCCGTATCGTGTATTCTAAAGAAGCCTTGTTAAGTAGTTAGCTCCAGCCTCCATGGACTGCTCGTGCAAGCAAGCATAACGATAATCAAAAGGAGTAACACAACTGCTTAGGTAACAACTCAAAGAGTACATCACAGATAACAAGTACATGAGACATGCATATAATTACAGAAGCGACTGAATTTTCAACGTGTAACAAGGGATTAAAGCTTAACACCCTCGACTGGCCGCGCCGTGAAAAAAAACAACCGGCGGCTCAACCAGGAGACCACTGCTTACATCACAACACTTGCACGACGACGTAATACCAACAACCTTGCAGCTACTGCTGGCTACTACTAGTTACTGCTACTGGCAGCAGCCATGGCCGACGTCTAAAATACCACCGAGCCATGGAAGCTACAGAATTATGAGGAGATTACACAGCTAATTGAGTTGAGTGATTCTTGCTTGACGAAGACTTGTTCATGACAGGATGGAGTCCCAGTCGATCTCCCAGGACGGGTACTTGCGCAGGTGGAATGTCTCCGCCTCGTCCCATGGCGCCTCCGTGAAGTCCAGCTTCTCCATCTCCGGGACCGGGGGAGTCAGCGGCGCAGGCGGCGGCGGGGAGCCGGCGGACACCGAGTCCTCCCCCTCCGTCGACGCCGAGCACTTGGGGGACTCCGGTTCTGGCGCTGAGGCCGCTGACTCGGCGGTGGTGTTCTTGGATGAGGTCGGCGTGGCGAGGGACTGGCAGATGGCTGTGAGCTTGGCGTCGACGGAGGCGTGGAGCGGGCCGGCGAGGTGGGCTCCCCCGCGGCGGAGGGTTGGAAAGTTGAGCCGCGCGAGGTCGCCGCGGAGGCGGAAGGCGGCCTTGTCGTAGGCGAGCGCGGCGTCCTCGGCGGTGTCGAAGGTGCCGAGCCACAGCCGCGTCCTGTTCTTGGGGAGGCGGATCTCCGCCACCCACTTTCCCCAGTGCCGCTGCCGCACGCCGCGATAGAGCTTCGCCTGCGCCGCCCCGACCGCCGCCGCAAACGCCCCGCGCGGCGGCGACCCGGACTGCTTCATCAGCTGCGCCCGCGGCCCAAGAAACCCGCCGGCCAGGCCCCTCTGCTGCTGCTGCTGTGCCAAGAACTGGGCCTGGATCTGCAGGATTTGGGCCGAGCCGAGATGAGTCAGGCCCATCGGCCCGCTCGCCGCCGATGAAGCATACTGCGAAGTGTACAGCGGAGGTAGCTGCGAGAAAGACGACGAGGTAGCTGCGGTGGCGGTGTTGGGAAGAGGCGGGGTTGTGACAGAGGAGGTGTATGATGGAGTGGGCATGTAAGAATCTTGGGTAATGGAGGAAGACGGAGGAGGAGAGTAGTAGTGGTAGGGGGATGAAGCGGAGGAGGAGGAAGCACTTCTAACAAAAGGTTCGAGCGCTTTCACGAGCTCCTGATCCGAGGATGCGATCTGGTGCGTGCTAGTATTATACTTGTACATATCTATAGCTGCGGCCATGAGGACTGGATGGAGGTAGAAGATGAAGATGGAGATGAAAAGGGCAGTGAAATATAAAACCAGGAAGAAAAAAAGGGAGCTTTTTTATGCAAGAAATGAAAACCAGCCCTGTTCCTCAATAAAAGTAGAGAAACAAGGGTTGAGCAAAAGAAAGAGCTTTTGAAAAAGAAAACAAATGAAGAACTAGAAGGGTATTGCAAAACAACCCTTTCTGGCCTTACAAAAGCAAAGCAAGGCTGAAAACCGGCAAGAATCCAGAAGAGAAAAAAGGTTCTCTGGATCTCTGTTCCTCCTAGGAAGAGTGATGTGATGAGGAAAAAACCCTACACAAGATGAACTCCCTCTTTCGACCTAATAATCCCGAAAGAAGGCTTCTTCTTGGACAGGACCTTTCCTGTGTGTTACCAGCTTCTAAAAAGATCAGAGAAGTTCAGAGAACAAACCTGTTGCTGCTGCTGTCGCTGATGATTTGCTCAGATCGCTCAACCTCACCGTGTTCTGGGATGGGATGTGGCTTGGTGTTCTTAGGGGTGGGGTTGAGGCGTCTCTCTGAGGAAGAAGAGGGCTCGCACCCGGGCCTTTATATAGCACCAGGCTTTGCCCGTGCAAGCAAAGCAAGGGAAGCCAAGCAACCATCTCCTCTCTCTCTCTCTTCCTTGCGGTTCACTTCCTAGTTCCAATCTTCCATTTCCTCTACAGAATTTTTTTTTGAAAAAAACCAATGGGTGAAAAAAAATTTGAAATCTGAATTACAAATAGGCCGTTGCTTTCGCACACAAGTCGTCAGGCCACGGCAGGCAGCACGCGGGGCGTAGCAAGTTGCGGCCAGTATGGATCCGCCACGTGTGTCCCGGACAGGGGTGTGCGCGTCGCCACAGTGTTCCGCTTACGTGGATTGGGTGATGGTGGTCTTGTTTGACTTCAAATTTTGCTACCCTTTGTCCTGGGGAATTCGCCTTTTGAGTTGCGCCAAGAGCTAAATCCTCTTGCTTATAAACAAAAGTTCCATTCCATCTTCATCTGCACCCATTTCGTTTTTTTTAAAAAAAAAACAGAAATATGTTGAGCTTCTCTCTGTTCCAAAATAAATATATTTTTTGTTTTAGCCTAAATCAAACTGTTTTATGTTTAACCAAGTTTGTCGGAAAAACGATAATAATATTTACAGTATCAAACGAGCATCGTTACTTACATTATAAAATATTTTCATAGTATATTAGTACTCTTGCTATAAATTTGGGCAAATTTAAGATAATTTGATTTAGAAAAAAAATATAAATACACTTATTTTGGTACAAAAGAACTAGCTTTCATCCATATATTAAGATGAGTTGGATTCTTATTCTTTCAAGTCATTCTTTTCAGCTTTACTACGCGTATAGTTCGATAGTTTGCTTCCACTACCATATCTTGAATATATTCTTCTTATTTTAAAATCGATTTGTTTCGTTCGTTGGGTTGCAAAAAAAAAATCCAGAACTGCATGCATGCTTTTGTCGTGTGCAAGAAAACAGTGGTGTGAACTGGCAGGAACAATTTGAGTTTGAGCTTTGAACTGTTCCTGGTATTGGAGAAGCGGGCGCCATTGATTTTGACATGAAAAAGGACATTATTGAATTGTAATGCCTGCTCAATTATTTCGCCATTTGCAGTTCTAAATCTAATTACGAGCAACTGTACAGTACAACCGTGAGTTTATTATGGGCTGGTCGTTTTCCATGGGTCCGCACAGCCACGTGATTGTCTAGTCCCTCCTAATAATGCATCCCGGTGAAAAAAATCTTATGGTGAAAAATTTAGCAAACAAACATCAATTCTTGGATAGCAACACAAGGAGAAAACAACGCCGAGGCGAAGATTTTTTTTCAAACTTTGATGGTTTCAATCAAAGATTCAAAGCACAGTTGTAAAGATTCTCCGAACAAATATAATCTTGCCACGTCCAATTCGAGACTTTTCGTGGACATTATTCGTGCAGAGAAAATATGGAGGACAATATGTGCACATCAGAATATAGCCTGCATGAATCAAGTACGTACGTCATATTTATGTGGTCTGCATAAAACCACATGTGAACTTTGAATCGGTGATCGCCCATGCAAAGACCAGCTTTTTTCGAGTCTTTAGAAATTATAATTGCATAGAAAAGATTTGGAAATTGAGGCTAAGACAAGCATAATAACATGCACAAAGCGGCGCAGTTAATTTCTGCACCAACCAGTGAACCAACAACCCCCGGGAGAAAAAAAAAATCTGGCGCAAGTTGAGCGCGCCAGGAACGCGACCGCGGCGTGGGCGCGCCGCGGAGCAGGACGTTGGCGTCGCGGCGATGAGAATACGGAGACGAGGAGATGATTCCCCGCTGATCTGAGCCGGAGCGGAGCTAGCTGGAGACCACCGAGGCGACGCGCGCGACGCCGATGCACACGGTGGCTGCTCCCTGCGTGCCTGCGTCGTCGTCGTGCAAATGCAACGCGACGCCTTCTTCTCGAGCTATCTCCCGGGCGCGGCGAGCACAGCGCCGCGCGCGGGGATCTCGGCGCTTTCGGCAAGAAAACCGTAGCATCTCCGCGCACGGCTGGTGCGTGCTCGTCTCGTTCGAGTCGTACAGGCTATCTATCGTCGTCGGCTGGGCTGGGTGGCTAGCCTTGTGCCCGCACACGCAAAACTAGGCCGGACGAGGTAGACGAAACTGTTCCTTCTCGATGGTTAAGTTTGCTAGCTGCAGGCTGCAGCACGAAAGAATGTCGAACTTGTTGTTTACGTACGAACAGCAGCGACGACGATGACCACTACATTAAAATCGTGCCACGGATTAGTGGATGAGATGGCGAGCAAGGTGATATTATACTAAACGAATTATTGAGCACCAGTTCCAGGGTATCAAGTAACCTACCTCTTAATTAAACTATTTTATGTATGTCAAGATATGACCCTTTCTGGCTGTAGTGATGCAAAGTCAAGATGAGACTAATGAACCGTCAGAAGCATCTGAATTATGAAGTAGCGAAATAATACTCCAGTCGACTAGCACTGTACGTACTCGGATGAACACATATATAGACATAGATATATACAACGAAGGCTAGCTAACGTCTCCCCGCTACCGAACTCGTTAGCCAAAGACATCCCTCGAATTAATCTAGGAGCGCCAGCTGATGATCGAGAAGATAGGCATTGATCGGGCACTAAAAAAACTGCTACACGATGCGTCTCGTTCAGCTGCATGCGACGCCAAATTAATCTCGATCAGACACTGGATAATTAAGATATGATTGTTTAGTGCAGGGTGAGGTGAGCTCATCTCCAGTTTACAAACTGGTGGACACTGGAGCTCCCAAATCGGCACACCATTAGCACAGCTCAACGACAAAACACTAGCTCACCAGTCCTTCCAAAAACAACCTAAGTGCTACTTAATACTTCCTCCAATTTCATAAAGAAAATTATTTTAGACTTATATATAGACTTGTTTCATTTTATATTTTATTATGTATTTTGGACGTTCATACCTACCTATGATGGTATATTAAATCATTTTCGTCTCTCACGCTGTCTTCACTCTTGTACTGTATTTAATATGAATAAATAAATAAAATATACACTAATTAATCACTCTTTGATATCTGAAATCTTGTCTAAAATGATTTGCTTTTTAAACCTAAATAGAGTATTAGTAACAGTAATTAATTGCGTCGATTAGAGGCAGATATTGCGGTTGGATTGGATGGACGGAGCAGCGGATCGGAGGAGGAATAATACTGTGGTGGAGGATGGCGGCAAGCGGGGGAGGCGAGCGAAGCTAGTGGTGATACGAGGCTGCGAGTATTTGTGTATGCAAGAGGCGATCCCATCTCCCCCTGGTGGAATCCAATCCAATTCTGCTGCGCGTGCCGCGTCCAATCATTCGATTCACGTCAGTTTGTGGTGTTTGTTCAAGACTTCAAGCCGTTTTCACCGCGCGCGGGTGCTCCTTTTCTCCGTTGTTCACGCACGCACCCACGCGCCGCAGTTGGCGGCGAGCTCGTGTCCTCACTAAACCAGGCTATCTACCGGCTTTACACGTACGCGAATTCCGTCGGCTACTGGCGTGCCACGAGCTCTGTTTGACTGGAGAGGTTCAGGCTCTGGAGTGCAGTGTGCGTGTTGGTAATGTTAGAGCATCCCGTGAGATGGTTCCCAGGCAAAACTTCCGAAAATTTTGATAATTTACCACTACGTTTGATTATAATGCTATTCTAAGATAATAACATGTGAGACCATTTAGGTTAATGACATCTGGACTAGAATAGTAAAAAACAAAGTTATTTTTTAGCAGTGATAAATTATCATATCCCTTAAAAACTTCCTCCAACATTGTGTCATGCAGAATAACGCAATTCTAGTCTGAATGAAAATTCAAGTGTAATCCAATTCAAATATCGAATAAAAAACAAAGTATTATGTTTGGTCTACTTAACTCCTAAAGTATGAAGCCATATATTTTTCCACTTAAAATATAAAAACTGATTCAAATAATCTTTGGAGTGGTTTTGTAAGTAGTTCTTTGTGCAGATGATGGCATGATGCTATGTAGCGGTGATATTAATTGCATGTTACTGCATTAGTTTCTTTTAAGCCAAGTTGACACAACCGATTTTTTATCTTAAATTTTAGAAAGCCTATGAATTACATATTTATATTAATATGTTTTTTTAAACCATTATATTTATCATTATCCTAATCGTAGTCTACGTGACCAAAATCATTTACAAACAACTAAATAGGGTTATTTGAATCGCTATACATATTTTAAAAGATAAAATATCTGGTTATATTTTATAAAATTAAGTAGACCGACTGTAAAACTTAAGATCTGAAATAGTCTTTTTCAGATACGGAGAAAAGAGCAGTTCTATTCGTAAGGCATGAGGACAGAAGAAATGGACAATGTTGCAAGCAATAGTTGGCTAACCGTGCGTGATTAGCGTTGCAAAGTCAAAAAGACGCGGGGCCTAATGGAAAGCTCGCTTCTACTCCACGCGATACGGACGGCGCCTCATCACGCACTCGACACGGGCGACGTGGACGTGTGGAGCGGCAGATCGCCGACGCAACCAATGGCTCTGACGACCCTCTCCTGTTCTCTCTCTCTCTGCCGAGAAGCCCTCGCAAAATGGATGGGCGTATCGCCATTTGAGCTGCTACATTAGACTGAAAAATGAATCAAAGTTCACGGTGAGTCGGAAAAATATTTCATTTATAACAGCCTTCTAGAGCTCTAGTACACCCTTTCAGTTATCAATTAACACTATAATGTTTTTAACACTAGCAGTTATCGCTGTTAAAAATGTCATATGTCATTGATCCGAGCGAGTACGTAATAATACATGATGCAACTGTGATCTGAATTGGGACGTACTATTGTTTTTGTAAGGGTGGTGATCGGGTGATGGTGCCATACCGCTATGCGTGAGTGCATCTATTTTTTGACTGGCAGACCCCAGGGTCTGAGTCCCGAAACGTTGCTTCTGCAGCCATGACACGCTGCTCGCTAGCGCTCCACGGATCGACCAGCCTCCTCTATACATACTACTAGTGTTGTTTCAAAAACTTTAATTATGAGACGCAGCTAACGAGTATCTAGCTGATAAGAATTAAACAAGTACTTTAATTATTTTTCTACTCCTTTTGTCCTATAATATTGTAATCTAAGATCGGATTTAATACTTTATAGTACAACGAATCTTGATAATGCCACTGTTCATATTTACTGTGCTATGAAATGTTAAATTTGGTCCTAGATTACAATATTACGTGACGAAGAGAGTAGTTTCTAAATTATAGTTCATTTCTAAATTTTGTATCTATTGAATTTACATTAATCTTAACTATCTAGAAAAAACTTTAGATGCTAAAATTAGCTATAGTCTATAGCCCATAAGCTTCCACACGGTAGACTCTGAGTCGTAGTGTTTGTGCCCATGAAAGCATGAATTCCTGTCTGCCTCTTTAAGACCTCACAAACTCGACGACAGAATAGTGGCAGACAGACTACTAGCATGCAGTAACAACAGCAAGCACTGCGGCCTCAGATCTCCAGAAATTTTGTGCAGCGTGCAACCACGTGCACCTGCTCGTATACCGCCGGATACTCCCATGCGGACCGTGCTTGGCTGCGTGACCGTGCCTCTCATCGTGACTTGTGAGATAGTACTAGATTGGGAGTATAACAAAGCAATCAAGGATACATTGTGAAGCATAAAGCAAACAGTAACTCTGAACCTCTGACCATAGTTCCCTCACAAAATTGTCGACAGAATTGTTAATCGTATACAGATGTTCGTGTTTGAGAGAAAAAAAACAAAAAACTGCTACGAACTGGGGCAACTGCAGAGCTGCTTGCAGCTTGCTTGACTTTGCGATTTGTTAAAGCTGCAGTCCATGATCAGTTAGCAACGTGATGGCAGTTAGATCTATCATCAGGATTCGTTTGGCACTAAGTTGCCAAATAGACATGTGAGATTGGTACCTTATCATCTTTTCAGCAGCGAACCACCGATGGTTGCACATGGTTTCCATCAATTTGCAGACGGTGTCTGTATTTTTTAGAAAAACAAAGGACTGCATTAAGTCTAATAAAATCAGTGCGCTGTGATCGAAAACATAAGCAGCTGAATCACGTATACTTGTTTGAGATTTGCAAGTGTCTGCAAGAAGCATCTGTTCCAAGAAACAAGAAGAGTACAAATCTCTACCTGATCAAATAATATACCTGAACATGCCAGAGAAAAGGAAGACTTCACAAGTTTTGTATCTTGCAGAGTTTATTACGCTAAGATGAACGAAGCTGGGTTTGCAAGAACTCTGTTTCCTTGCTTTCAAGAATTCTTCTCGGGGAAGAAACAAAGAACAGTAAACATATGCCATTTAACATTTCTCTTACTTTGAAAACACCACACTTTTGTTTGTCAACATCAAATCACTTCAGAAACCAGCGTTATACGATCCAAGTCCATCTACAGCTCAAGAAAGACACGTTTCAACCGTGCGCGTGAATTATATGATTGTCTCTCGAATGTTTTCAGCGATCATGCTCGTTATCTTCTACAGAAAAATAATTATGTTCTGAAACTTGCCAGTGGCATGACAGTAGCGGCTCAAACTTGTGTGTTGATGTACTCCAGGACATTTTCATCGTCATCTTTCTGGCATTATTACTACTGGACATATTCATCTGTCTGTGACCGACAGTTTCAGCGAACAGTTTCAACATTCAAATCAAGAGAAAGAACCATCGTTGCCCTGGTCACCAGTCCCCCATAGGTCCCAGGAGGTCGTCGTGAAGCTCCTTTTTGTTTTCTTTCATGGGAAAAAAGAGCAGGAAGGGCTTTACGCAGTAGCTTTCGGAGTTTTGATGCCAACGCGAACTGTCTGACCTTTTACTCTACGTTGGGAAATTTCTATATTCAAATACCATACTAAAATTTCTTGCATGTTCTTTTGGAACAAAACGGTTACTGTTTCATACACATTTTGGGAGGAAAATAAATATTTGCTCAAATGATATGAAAATAAATACCCGGTAGCTACAACTACTCATAAAATCTAAAGCTTCCCAAAAGGTTTAGATTCTAAACAAAAATTATAAAATTCGACAGCTACATAGTTTGAAAATAAACTAAAATTCTTAGCATATAATAGTTACCGGCTATTTCTTAGAATATAAATGTACAATCCCTTGGTCCAGCCCAACCCCACTTGCGACAGAACTCATCGTACAAAGGCCCAGGCTTACTTGGACCAATTCACATTGAACCTTTTTCGACATGGGCTGATAAATGGGCACAATAAAACGACACGGTTCTCTTAATATTATTATTCGAGGAGTCCTCGTACTAAAAATTAATCTCTAAATCTTCTTACTCTCTAGCAGACTTCTGATATCATATTTTTTATATTTTACTGTTATATCAAGACAGATAAACCTTTACTAAAAATTAATCTATAAATCTTCTTACTCTCTAGCAGACTTCTGATATTATATTTCCTATATTTTACTATTGTATCATGACAAATAAACTCTACTCGTCAAATCTCTATCTTTTCTTGTATATCTATCTTTTGTATCATCAACAGGTGAGATCAAAATAGATAGAGAATGTGAGCCATTCCTACAAATAGAGAAGATGTAGAAAGATTATAGAGATCTTTAAAGATTGAGAAATAGAACAGTTGTTAAAGAGATATTTTAAACTAAAATACATAATAATAGAGATAAAAGTTATATTGGATATCTTTTGAAGATGCTCTAAACTCTAAAACCTTAGATATTTACATCCCATATAAAGCTGGGAAGTGGAAACTCGCAAATCGAACTATCTGTGTCTTTCTACGATTTCTCTGGCACCAACCTGTAAAATGGTTAAGGTTTCCTTTTTTTTTCTTTTCAAATATAGGAGAAGTTATTATGAGTTATCACAAGATAATAATTCAAACAGCACAAGTCTCACCGCCCATTTTTTTCATTTCTGGACCTGATACTTGTCATTTGCCAATGAATGTATCAACAATTCAAAATTGATCTTAGCTTGAGAAATCTGCAGAGAAGCTGCAGAATAAGCTTATAGATCATTAAAGTGCCTGTTTACCAATTATCATTTCCTAAAAAATATTGATAAATTTAAATTTTAGAACATAATATTGAATATTGTATTAAGTTTTTTTTCGTTTTTTTGGCAGTTTTAGCTTTAGCACCGTTACAAACAGAAATATAAAAATCTTACCGGAAATTATTTTTCATTGCAAATAAGGTGTGCATCTCTCCTTTTTACAAAAAGGAGGAACAAACGTGACAAAAAACTCAGAAATCCTACCTTCATGGTTCAGTCTAACTTCATTGGTTAGCACGATGATCAAATGTCATGATATGTTATAAAGATCCTACAGGCTACAGCAAGTCCCATCTTCCATCAATTGAGGATTTATCGTGACAGTTCCGATGAGATGTAGCAAGCAAAGAGATATACACATCGAAAAAAATTGATGGTTTAAGCTATGGCCCTTACCATTTGAATTTTTTCCAGCCCACCCAGCCAATCGTATAAAGCAGCGTCGCACCACTTGAGCAATCTTTATGCAGAATACAAACAGATTGAACAGTAGTGTGCATCAGTCAATATCTGAATCCGAACTGCTCCAGACCAGTCAATGTGAATGAAGACGGCAGGTGATTTTTGCTCATTGTTCAATACTTCAATAACTAACTTATGGTCCGTTGTTATGGAGGACAACGTCTGCAAGTTCTGTTTGGAGGGCCTCAACCTCAGAAGCATCTGTTACCTCCTGGTCTGGAGGAAACAAACGAGAATTACAAAAACCCTTTCCAGAGCTAATCCGTTGAAATCCCTTTGAGCCATTCAGGACGAGTGTCCTGTCAGGAGTATTTGCCAGAATATCGTTCGTAGCATTATGCCAGATTGGTTGAGCTACATCAAGAAATCCAGAAACAGCCAAGACCGGAAGATCAACACTTCCTACATCAGGTTCTTCCTTGTCATCTCGTCCATGGTAGTCTGATCCACCAAGCTTCAGAAGTCTATACGTATCTGCTAGATCACTTAATCCTATTGAAAATATAGTGCCCAGTTATTTGATCGAAGTTAGAATATAATGCAGTGGCTATAAGAAGAGCAGCTTTGTTCATACCAGAAAGCTTCCCATTGCTGCGGTAGACCTCAATGCCATGCAAGCCAGCAGCCTTCAAATCCTTTGTCACAGCCAAATGATTTTTCAGTGCCCATGGATGAGCTAAAACTGCCACACCCCCAGTTCTACAAACCAACTCCACCACAGATTCGCCGGTTGGTTCACTACCACTGCATAAGAACAATTGAAATCCAGACCACCAGTAAATCAAATCAAACTCTGGACCTGATAAGAATCATAGAGCATACAATTGCATAAACATACGTTGATTCCGACAAACAAGGAGGATGCTCACGTGGCATAAGCAGGTCCGCCGTCGTACAGGTACCTGCTGAAAGCTTGCCTGAGATTCTCAACGTACCCAGCTTCTACCATGGCTCGAGCCACGTGCAACCGGCCTGGGGCAACTCCATCCCCTGCAATGGCACACACGTCTTCGAGCTCCATGGGCATGTTGAGATTCCGAAGCTTCAGTAGCATCTCCTTTGCACGGGTGTAACGGCCATCCCTGATGCTAGCGAGAAAACTTTCCAGTTCTTGAGATTTTGAAGGCCCCAGACTACCGTAGTACGCGAGGATATGGACAGGTTCGTCGCCTCCTATTCCGTCACTTGTGATCAACAACATTGCAATGATCAGCCATGCATGTTTGTACATGCAGGTACAACGGAATCAGTGCAGAAGAGTAGGAGTATGATTTTGTGGTTGGTGAGGAGAAGGTTACCTTGGTGAGTACACGGCGCTTATCTCGACGCCGGGTATGATCCTGAGGGAGTACTCCTTTGCCGATTCGACGGCCTCAGGGACGCCGGCCATGGTGTCGTGGTCAGTTAGCGCGAGTACTTTCACCTGCGCTGATCACAAGGCGTTCGCATTAGCAGTGGAGACGCGATGATTTGCGGAGACGAGGAGTGCGAGTGCGCGAGAGATCGTTCGTGTTCGCTGGCGTTTCTCTCCGCGCCGCCGCGGACGACACGTGAGGCGGGAGAAGATAGCATGCGCATGGTGCCTTACCCCGTTGCGTTGCGCGCGCTGGACGAGCGCCGATGGCGAGAGCGAGCCATCGCTGCACGCCGAGTGCGCGTGCAGCTCCACCGCGACGCGCGGCCGCCGCCTCCCCTTTCCGACCGTCTGCTGCGCATCCGCCTCCTCATCATCCGCCGCACCGCTGCGCGCCCAGCGGAGAACGGACCTCAGCGCGGCCACCTCCTCCTCGCTCGGCACCCTCCGCCTCTTATTCCTCCTCCGCCGCCGCCGCTGCCTCTTCTCCTGCTCCTCCCCCTCCGGCGTGGCCATCGCATCCGCCACCGCGACGG
>KE370921.1:46160-58405 GCA_000418225.1 Zizania latifolia
TCTAATCGGTCAACTAATCGCGATTAGTCGTCCTACTAACTAGTGGCCGACTAGTTGAGGTTCAGTAGATCTGAGAAAATTTGGCCCATACTTCTAGCTCAGCCCAAAAACTGAATAAACCCTAGCAGCAAAACAAAAGGAATCCTCCTCTTCCAGGCTCCAGCCGCACGCCCGCATGCCAGAAGAAACCCGGAACCTCTAGCGCCGAACCTTGCTGGTGCTGCCGCCTCCCTCCAGGTGGGCTCCAGCGCCGAACCTTGCCAGCGCTGCTGCCCTCTGCCAGTCCTCCAGTCCTCCCTCTCGGCAGCGATGGCCTCTCCACCCGCCTGAAGCTGTGACCTGCTCGGCTGGATCTGCTGTCTGCTATCTGAAAGGTGAGGTCTCAGGATGTGCTCTTTAGTCTTGCTATCTGCAATGTGTGCAAGTGTGTGGCTGGGAAGGCAGATGAAGCATTTTGGTCCTGAGTTAGATGCCTGCAATGTGTGCGTCTTGCACTTTCAGAGATGTCATCTGAGGTTAGTCCTGTGTTAGGTGAATAGGTGGTAGGTCGATGACATCTCAGGGAGATCTAGGCATCTCCTTTATACATTTAATGTAGCCGTGGCCTAGCTTAGTCTTGGCCTTGGCCTTTGAGGCTTAGACGCAACAGTCAACGACTAATCTACGATTAGTCGCGATTAGTCAGTGCCCCTACGACTAGTGTCGACTAGACGATTTGAAATCATTGACCCACACTATGACTGTTTAGAAGAAATCTCTGCTCTTTATCTCCCTTTTGAATCTCAGAGCTCAGAGATATGAAGTTTGGGGTGTTCTGGGTTTATGCAAACTGTTTACAAAACAATCAGGTCAACACATCATCCATTCTGCTCATTGCTAGATTTTCTTAAGAACTGACGTGGTGATCCCTAATTTGTAAAATGCAATTGTGCAAAATAAATAGGAATTCAAACAAATGGTGTCATTTGGTGTATTTCACTATCTGGTTGTTCTAAGCTGCCACCTATATTTTAAAATTTAACTACTGTAACCTAAACTTGTGTTGCACTATCCTATTATGTGCCATGCTCCTTGTGCACTGCCAACAAAGTTAGTTGAATTTGTGCAACTATTTAAGCTTGAGTATGATCAGGGTCCCTTCTGTGATTCAAGATTTAAAGGGTCTCTTTGGCCCAGCTTTAGATTTCTCGTGAGCTTTTAAGTTAAAGTGCTAGCAGGGGTCAACTGAACTACACCAATTATTTTTCTGTTTCCTCAATAGGCCTGACCTTTTTTAAGTTTTCCCCCTCCAAAATGAATTATGAAGCAGTATATTGTGTTGGGAAAATAGGAATGATTAAAGGTTAGCTGTTACTGGCAAACTAAACAATTGTATAGCTTGTGAAAGTATTTGCATGGCAAGTGAGATCACCATGCTAGTTTTTAACAATAATGTATTAATGTGTTTTTTCAAGTCAAACGAAACACTACGAAAGGTCTAATAATAGTTATTTGGTGGTGATAGCAGCAAATGCAACTGGATGTTTAATAGTATAGTGAGCTATTATTTCATTGGAAGATAAATTTTGATTATACCTATGCACGGAGGTCATGGTACTTTTAAGGCCATAATTTTAAGGCATTTGTGGATCTATTGTTTAATCGCAAAAGGAATGGTCTCTAGGATAAGTGCACCATTCCCACTTTATTGGTGGTATCCGGTGATTTATTTTGTTGTGGTAGTGTCTTCAACAAATGCCAGACAAGCTTGCAGCAGCAAACAGCAAAAACCTGTAGTCACAGAAGCTTGCAACTTCACTTTTCTTTCCAGACATTTTCATAAAACATAACCTTGAATACTTGGGTGACTGGTATTAGAGACTTGCGTATATGGCTTTTGCTAACTGGATTGTTTTACATTCAGTACCATGCATGATTTTCTGCTTTTATCAGATCTTTATTTATTCTGGTTATTTTTCGTCATACTAAAGGATAGGTTTCCAGTTTTGTGATCAGTTATGTACTATCTTTAACTATGTTTCTTCAGTGTGCGACATCAACACAACTTCCCTTTCATTGGTTAATTGTATCGTCAATATTTGACAATGTGCTAATATTCACAATTTTCTTACATTCAGCATTCTGCTCTTGTGAAATTAAAGGACTTCAGAGAGAACTGCAAGACAGATCTTGAGATGATCAGCAGTTCATTGCTGGAAAAATGAGTCTTGCGTGGTTGTGCTGCTAAACTGCTTTTGCCCTGGGATCCTTCAGATCAGCTGGGCCAATTTGATTCGAGTTGTGTAGTGAGCTTGTCTGGTAGCTAGGAAGATTAGTGGTCACTGTCAGTCAGGAAGTTTGGCTATAGTGGTAGTCCTACCTATATGCACTGTTCAGCATCGTTTGTAAAAATCGTATGGGAAGGTGGGAACTGTAAGTGTGTGACATGATTCTCTTCAGTTGCAACTGGCAGCGAGCTTGCACCATGTGAAATCTGTATGTTGTTTCCTGCTCCCAAACATGAAGGTAGAACTATGATTTGACTCGTTTCTATGCTTGCGCCTGATGTTCGCTCTGTTTGCTTTTATTTGTTGCAGATTTGCAGCTATGTACTATCCTTTGTGTTGTGTGTTGGTTTGCAGCCGGCTGGTGCCTGTCGCTCTTGCGGGGTGCAAGACCGTCGTCGGTGCCGTGAGTGCGGTCAAAACCTTGCAAGCTTTTATCAATCTTGTGAGCTGCTACATTTCTGACCGATAGCGACCTTATGGCTGTTCATCCGGGCCATACCAATGAACTGCAGCAACCATTTCCTGCTGCCGAAACGCTAATTACGTCCGACAGTAAAGTAATACTTCTGCCAGAACAAGATATTCCATATATTGCATCAAACAATCAAAAACTGTTAAAATGGTATACACATCGAAGTCCGGAACTTATGCCGCATCACGCAAAATGCAAAAGAAATATATTCCTGATACCCTCTCCGTATGCGTCAAGGCTAGGCAATACACATCTCCCATTAATGAGCTGATGGGTGATCAAAACGGCCTAATTTATGCGCAAGCATAGGTGTCGGCAATTGGTTTTTGGGTTTGATTTTACTAGTTTCTAACAAATTCGGTCTTTAGAAAATAGAAACCAGATTGAATAACTAAAATCGAAATCAAAACCATAATAATATTTCAGTTCAGCTTTTTCTGTTTTAACTGAAACATGATTTGACTACTTTTTTAAACCATTATTTGATAAGCTATATAAAATTAAAATTATATCACAATTCAATATATGAACTTATCAAGACAGAAACATTAAAAATTCTGAACTTCTTTGATTTTTTTATTATTTGTTTTTTGTCTAAAAACCAAACCAAAAACTAAATTTGCTTACAATAAAAACCGAATTTACAAAAACGAAAAGACTTTTGATTTATTTTTGGCTACCCCTACTTAAGCGTATCCTTGCCTTCTGTGACGTGGAGCACCGAAACCTGCAACAACCCTGACCATGCCAAAAACCCATCACAACCTCCTCAACTTGTGCTATGTGGCGTTCATGTCAACTATATACAGTATGTATGTGCAAGATTGGCCCAATTGGCGACTTGTTCACAGCAATATCATAGGAGCAGCAGGTTAAGTCCATATGAACTCCACTATGTTACCTCTCAACCATGGCCTCCTTGCTACAAATCACGTCCAAGAGCAAGGGTGCCATCTGCAAAATCGACAGGAGTTTTTTTTGGGAGATATATATAGTGGGTACTAAAAGGAGAGATCTGCCTGCCACTTCGCCGTTTCCGCGAGCATTATGTTGAGAGCATTTAGTAATGGTACAAAACCCTAATTAAACAACCATGATTTGCATATGTGGGGAATGCGGTTGGAGACACTGTCCCAGCTTTCTTACCAGCTTTTGACTCTGGACAAGAAAACCACATTATCTACACTGTACTCAGCTGAATTCCAGCAACTTTAATCTGTCACATGTCACATTTCTTGCTAGATTAGTAGCACATGAGGTCATATGCAAAGTTGCCAAGAAATCTCGAGCCTTTCGGACCTGTAAACTTGCTCTGATTAAACTACGAGCAAGCACAAATCCTACGAAACCGGAGACAGCTTCAGACATGTTGTCCGCTCCAGCGAGAAAAGGGGGCCAAAATTAATGCCGCTTTGCGCTCAAAACGCTCGAAATCTCGAGTACGATCTGCCGTCTGCGTAAGACGACGCTACAGTCACGGGCAATCATGGATGGCATCGAGTGCGGGTGGCGTGCACGGTGACCTGGAGGGCCAGTGTTTTCTCGACGTCCTAATGTCCAATCCGATCAGCGGCAACACCGGCGCATGTGCAGCTACTTGACATGTTTGTGGCCTCGTGGAGTTGTGGGCGTACAGTTTCTAGATCCAGGAACATGCTTACATGCACGCTTGATCCAAACACTCACAAGAAAACAACTGCTGAATTGCCCAATCTATTGTGTAGGCAGTAGCACTAGGCTATGAACTGGACAAATGCAGAGTTTACCTTACCTGTCAGTGCGACGAAAAAGTTCAGTAATTGTCCAGAAGAATGGCAATACCAACTACCAAGTACTTGTCAGCCTGGAGCGCCCTGGACCTCAAATTCATCGTGCCAATGGCATGCATGATAGGTTGAGCTAGCGCTTCCTCTCCTAACCGACACCGCACTTACCATCTGCTTCGTCAGTAAACCACGGGGTATCCTGTCAATGCCGGCTTTTTTTTGTGATATGGAATCGTAACTACCTAGCAATCTAGCATACTTCTTTAGAACAGAAAGGAGAACTCCATAAGTGACTGAGGTGAAACCGGTAACTACTAACTAGTCCATCAAAATTCGCAGTGAAACCAGCGGCAAAGATCATACCAGTCTCATGTGACCCTCGTCTGCGTCACATGTTTCGTTCTTGCACATAGTCCAACTTCACTGCCATGGACGTAATTGCAGAGTTCCAAAACAGGTACGACTCGAGCTGATCAACGCTGAAAAATTGAACACAGAATGGCAAGATAGTCAGTACGTAGTCGACTATCTTTTCTGTCTTTTACTTCGATGTAACAGCGACGTTCCCTGCTATTTGCTCCGACTTACCGCCTCCTTCCCCGTCTATTTCCACATATCACGGCTGATACAACATTGTCGCGGCTTCCTGTTTGCCGGTGCAAGCTGTACAATGATAAGGTCGCCATGTCGATTCAGATAATATGTGTTGACCTGTCAGGCACTATAGGCTATAGCTGATGAACAAGTGCAGTGCACTGCACCGCGAGAGCTCACTGGGGACATTATATCGCATCAAGCACTGTCGCCACTTGACATTTCTAGTGATGCACTGAACGAAGCATGTTTGCTGCCATTCCTATCCGATGGGACACACGGGTTCACAAGATTACGAAGCTGTTCTTTTTTATCTAGTTCCAAAAAACTTTATTTCTAAACCTTTAATTTTATTTTTATTTTCTTAACTTTATTTCCAAAAAACTTTGGTATTCTAGTCTAAATACTAATTTATTGACTTTTTGTCAAAATTAAAATCTTTTTAGCTAACGGAGATATGGTTGTTTGTGATATGCTTTTGTAATTATAATTCTTTTTTTATATCTTTATATATGTGTCTAAATCTAAATGTTGCTATATTTTGTGATAGGTGAATATTTATATAACTTTTTTTAATATCCACTAACTTTATAATATACTATTTAATCACTCTATGTATTAATTAACGTGCTAATCAATTTGTCGGCTGGTTCGAACGGGCCTGTACATGATAAATAATCTCCTCATCCGCAGTAACGAGTACAAATCTGACATTGACTGACAAAGTCAATTCTCAGCAAAGAGCCAAAGACAATCTGTAACTTTGTACCGATCTGTACCTCTGCTGTCAGGTCATATTCGCTTCAGGGCTTCAGGCAGTAGACTCCATGGTCGATCGATCCGGTCCTCCCAATCAGACGGCTCATGAGCATCGTAGCAATCGCCGATCGCGGTTAAGATTTGATAATTTATTGTCTTTGACATTTTTTTTGAAATTCTAACCTTATATTATCGATTTAAATGCTTTCGTATATTATTATTACAGAGTTATAATATAATCTTGAGAAACGAGAAATCGTCTAGTTTTTTATGGTTCATGTTTCATCTGTACTCAGAGACTCGCATCAATGCGTCACTCATATTTAGCACTACTGTGGTGAGGAGTAGAATATGTGAAATGAGATTCTCTATAGTTGAATTTCCTGATTGTATCCTGATTGTAGAGGATAGTCGTCTGATCTGAACTGTTTAGTTGAGATTCGATAGTATAAGAGTGATGCTTTAGGGTGATGAATCCATTCTATAACAATTGGCCAGTGGAACTTCGCGTGACCGTCCGCTATAATCGGCTGCCTACCGCAGAGGGACGGGTTCCACAAACTGCTGCCTTAGCGTTTCTGCAGGGCCAGGCCGCGCGCGACCGGGGAGGCTGTTGCGTTACGTCAGGGCGGGCCGCGGCGCGGCGTGCCGTGGCGCCGGTCCAACGTGTTGAGGATATCGCGGAAATCGCACGGCGTTCGGCCGGCGGCCACCGCCGCCACCACCACTGCCAACTGCGCGCGGGCCACACGCTACGCCGAGGCCCGAGCTTGGGGGCATGCATGCGTCTCCGGCGGGCCTCGTTCGCTTGCTTACCTTGGGCGTCGGTCCAGCCAAAGTGCCAAGCCGAGAAGACGAAGGCACGCGTAGCCCTCTGAAATTACGACTTTGCCCATCAGTGTTCGCCTATCTTACAGCATCCGTAAGCATGCATTTTTGCACAAGCATTCCACTAGAGCTAGCTCTACTCGCTAGGTAGCTAATGCTATCTAGTGGCAGCCACACGATGCGTCGTGGGGGTAACAACTTTTCGTAGATCTGGATCGATTGCTAGCTTAATCAGTGCAATCGTTTTTTGTTTGTAGCACTCCGGAGCTTGTTCGGTGCCATCGCTGGCTTTCGGCTAAATGGATGGATTTTTTTAGCTTGTCGTTTAAGAAAAAGGTTTTATTCCGATTTCCAACGCAGTAAGCTTGCATACACAGGCAAACAGGCAAGCTTGGAATGTGTCAAAGATAGAATCATCCAATCGTCTCATACGGCATGTATCTTTTCATATTTGGTGCATGGGTTCTTGTATGGCATGTAATCCCAGCACTTTTCATCTCATGTAAACTTTGCTGATCACCTTGCTTCAGGCACTATTTAATCCTATGGCCATTCACGTTTGCAGAATGGATAGCAAAAGCACGAAATGGGCAGTATTGTCATTGCACATGAATGAATAATGGCACAGCCCCAGTAGGCACCCCATACTCCCATCCTTGGCTTCATATATACCCCTGCCACGCTCACACACATACACACGAGCACACACACTCACCTCGCTTGGGCGCGCGCAGTACGTGACACGCGCACGCAGCCATGGGACGCCGCGCACGCTGCCCACTCCACGGGCCGCTTCTGCTGCTCCTGGCGCTGGCGGCGACGGCGTCACGTGTCGCCGTCGCGGCGGACCCGCCCTTCTCCTGCGGCGGCGCGCCGAGCAGCGCGGCGTTCTGCGACGCGAAGCTGCCCATCGACCAGCGGGTGGACGACCTCGTGTCGAGGCTGACGCTGGAGGAGAAGATCTCGCAGCTCGGGGACCAGTCGCCGGCCATCGCCCGGCTCGGCGTGCCGGCGTACAAGTGGTGGTCGGAGGCGCTCCACGGCATCTCCAACGCCGGCCGCGGCATCCACCTCGACGGCCCGCTCCGCGCCGCCACCAGCTTCCCGCAGGTCATCCTCACCGCCGCGTCCTTCAACCCGCACCTCTGGTACCGTATTGGCAAGGTACGCACTCACGTACTCATCTCATATTCTCATGCACGGCCTTACTTACGGTTTCCTCACTTTTAGGTAGCATTGGAAAGTGAGGCGAGATGTTAGCCCATAAATGATTGGACTCTTGACCAAACAATTTAAAGACTTAAACGGACACCTTTAATGCTAAAACATTGTTAAACAGTTTAATTTCTATTTTTAAAATGTTTTTATATAGTTTTTTTTTAAATATACCGTGTCGTGTCGTGTCGTAATCGAGTGTATTATGTGCCAAAACCTACTTTCGTTTGAGGTACCATCTTATAAATTTATAGACCTGAGAGGCCATTTCTTGTGATGGAAGAGGGTTAAAGATTTGATATCCTAAGTTCACAGTACAGTCAGCTGATCTCAGTAGTTAGTTCCGCTCGATCTGACAGTACGAAGTGAGATTTTACGGTGATCAGGATCCACTTCGCAACGGTTGAAGATAGAGCTTCGTAATAACCAAGACATGCTTCATACCATCAAATCCTAACGAGACGGTTAGATCATGACTGTCCTATGACATTAGGCTCCATGGTGTTAGAGGAGGGGTCTATGAAAAAAGTGCAATCACACGGTCTTTGCGCCTAATTTTAGGCCAGAAGTTCAGATTAATATAATACTCAGTGTGCTATAGAGTATAGAGTACAGACTCCCTATCGGCCATAGGCAGCACAGTGATCGCTGAACTTTTGTACACCAACGTACCCCCGGATGAACGCGTTAGGTGCGTGGCTGCAACTTTTGGGTTTTGTCAAAATCACGTAACCGAGATACACCGCAACCTTTTGGAACGGGAAGTCGTAAAGCAGATGATGCGGATAGCAAATGAATCGTCGAAGAACTGTATCAAAATTGTTCAGTAAATTGATTCTGGCTTGCAGAACTGTATCAAAATTGTTCAGTAAATTGATTCTGGTTTGCAGAACTGTATCTAAATTGTTCTGTAAATTGATTCTGGCTTGCGTGCTGTGCAATGGACGATGGGGCAGGTGATTGGGACGGAGGCGAGGGCGGTGTACAACAACGGGCAGGCGGAGGGGCTCACCTTCTGGGCGCCAAACATCAACGTGTTCAGGGACCCGAGGTGGGGGCGTGGGCAGGAGACCCCCGGCGAGGACCCCACGGTGACCGGCAAGTACGCCGCCGTGTTCGTCCGCGGCGTCCAGGGCTACGGCATCGACGGCGCCATCAACTCCTCCGACCTCGAGGCCTCCGCCTGCTGCAAGCACTTCACCGCCTACGACCTCGAGAACTGGAAGGGCGTCACCCGCTACGTCTTCGACGCCAAGGTAACCGGCATGGCGCTCTGCCTGCCCTGCCTGCATGGTTCGGCGAATGGTCTATAGCCCGCGTGGTTTTGTCTCTGACGAGGCTACGAAATTCCGGTCAGGTGACGGCGCAGGACCTGGCTGATACGTACAACCCTCCGTTCAGAAGCTGCGTCGAGGACGGCGGGGCAAGCGGCATCATGTGCTCCTACAACCGCGTCAATGGTGTGCCGACTTGTGCCGATTACAACCTCCTCTCCAAAACTGCAAGGGGAGATTGGAGGTTTTACGGGTAAGCCTGCCTGCCTGACAGGATGATTCAGTGAGAGCTATACAAATTGTCATCAGAGTGACAAAAACGTATCATGCCACTACTGAAACTCTGATGGAGCCATCAGATATTCTTGAGCTAGATAGGATAAACCGATAAAGGAAGGTTTTCTTCAGAGCTCCTGTCACTAGAGAGACTTGACCGGCATCTGAAACTTGCAAGTTTCTTCTGTTGACAGATACATCACTTCAGACTGTGACGCTGTGTCTATCATCCATGATGCTCAAGGATATGCCAAAACAGCAGAAGATGCAGTTGCAGATGTCCTCAAGGCTGGTATGATTTTACACATCAAAGCTCGTACATATCCACTATGCATTAACTGGTCAGAATCGCCCCCCACTGCCCTACTGCTCTTTTTTCGAAGGGGATGGGCAAATTCCACATTGTACTGTGTCTGTCATTTTTAAGTATCAAGTGCATATATCCCTCACATGTAGCCCTTCCTGAAAGACAATCAAAACCAAAACCCCAGAAGCATGATTAATAGACAAGATAATAATGCAAAAACATAGAAGTTAGGTGAGGTCACTGAACGGCAACCAAAAGTTGATTTGGATCCCACTACCCATACAGCTTTCCTGTTTTGCTGGTTTAGGCACTTTAGTGATTGAGTCCACTAGAAATAATTCATGGCATGCCTCTGATTCATCATGATATCATCAGGGATCCATCTGACAATAAAAAAGACCACCTCCTCAGCATGTAAGTAGCTGTGCTAGCGTTACGAGGCAGAAGGGTTCAAGTCGGCAGTGACAACATTTTCAGGAATGCAAAGATCTGATATACTATGATCAGTTTTCAGGAATTCAAAGATCTGATATACTATAGCAAAAGAAAAGGCAGTAAATAATGTCCAAACCATTAAAAAAACCAGTATGCAACAAATGTAAATTGCTTCCAACAAAAATTCAAAGATCTGATATAGTATGCTCAGTTTTCATATAATTGTGTTTCTTACCTTCTGCCTGAAACATTTTCAGGAATGGATGTGAACTGTGGCAGCTACGTGCAGGAACATGCTGCCTCTGCAATCCAGCAAGGGAAGATCACAGAGCAAGACATCAACAGAGCCCTCCACAACCTCTTTGTTGTTAGAATGAGGCTGGGGCTCTTCAATGGAAACCCAAAGTACAACCGCTACGGAAACATTGGACCGGACCAGGTGTGCACTCAGGAGCACCAAAATCTTGCCCTTGAGGCCGCACAAGATGGCATTGTCTTACTGAAGAACGATGCGAATGCTCTTCCCCTGTCCAAATCAAAAGTCTCATCCATTGCTGTCATTGGGCACAATGCAAATGATGCCACAAGATTGCTTGGAAACTACTTTGGCCCTCCTTGCATATCAGTGACTCCTCTTCAAGTGCTGCAAGGCTATGTAAAGGACACCAGGTTCCTAGCTGGGTGCAACTCTGCTGCCTGCAATGTGTCGTCGATAGGCGAAGCGGCACAATTGGCTAGTTCAGTGGACTACGTCGTCCTGTTCATGGGATTAGACCAAGACCAGGAAAGGGAAGAGGTAGATAGGCTGGAACTGTCGCTCCCAGGAATGCAGGAGAACCTCATCAACAGCGTCGCAAACGCGGCGAAGAAGCCAGTCATCTTAGTGCTACTGTGTGGTGGTCCAGTTGACGTGACCTTTGCTAAGTATAACCCTAAGATTGGGGCCATCCTGTGGGCTGGTTACCCTGGTGAGGCTGGAGGAATTGCAATTGCCCAGGTTCTCTTCGGAGAGCACAACCCAGGTGAGATTTCCTTCACTTCTTCTGAATGATCCTTGCAAGTCAGATGATAACCCTGGCCATTCTCTCATTAGGCATTAGCCATTCTAATTTGATTAGTGCAGTCAGCTAAGAAGCAAGAAAATACTTTTTTGTCCAAAAGATGACTTCAAATACTGAACTGTGTTGCATGTGACCTATGTTCATCAGGTGGAAGGCTGCCAGTGACCTGGTACCCAAAAGAGTTCACAAGTGTGCCCATGACAGATATGCGGATGCGTGCCGATCCATCCACAGGATATCCAGGACGAACATACAGGTTCTACCGTGGCAAGACCGTCTACAAATTTGGCTACGGCCTCAGCTACTCAAATTACTCCCATCGCTTCGTTGCAAAGGGCACAAAGCCGCCGTCTTTGAGCAGCATCGATGGCCTAAAGGCAACGGCGTCATCAGCAGCAGGAGCAGGCACCGTGAGCTATGACGTAGAAGAGATTGGCTCCGCGACATGCGACAAGCTCAAGTTCCCAGCGCTTGTCAGGGTGCAAAACCATGGCACCATGGACGGCAAGCACTCCGTCCTGCTCTTCCTCCGCTGGCCGAACGCCACCGACGGCGGCAGGCCGGCGAGCCAGCTGATCGGCTTCCGGAGCCTGCACCTGAAGGCGATGCAGACCGCGCATGTGGAGTTCGAGGTGAGCCCCTGCAAGCACTTCAGCAGAGCGACGGAGGATGGCAAGAAGGTGATCGATCAAGGGTCGCATCTCATGATGGTTGGCGATGACGAGTTCGAGATGAGCTTCACGCCTTGAGCTGGGATGGTGTTAGTTTCATTGGGGTTTGCATTTCCTTTGCATGCTTGGGAAAGCTGCTGCTTTGTTCAGGGGTCGAGGATTTCAGTTACCAGCAGGTGTAACAAAGCTATCTTCTTTTCTCCTGAAAATTTCAATCTGACTTGTCTGAACAAGAAAATGATAATTTAAGCAAGATTGAGACGCTGATTCCATCTGCTAACTAGACACTGACTCTCCGATATTGTCCAAGTAGAGGCGTG
>KE370921.1:89524-106457 GCA_000418225.1 Zizania latifolia
AGATATGCAACTGTTAATTGACGCTCCTGTGACCTGTGCGGAGTTAAGTACTGTCGCCCATAATTCGTGTTGTTGTCAGCAATGGTCCCCAGAAGCCTTCCTTTTCTCCTCCCTTTTGGGTGTGTTGCAGCGACACAGCGCAGTACAAAATGCAGCCATTTGCCCGCCAAAAGTACATGAGACCTCTCAGAGTAGAGAAGAGAAACAGCTAATGGGGAATGTGCATCCATCGCTTAACTACTTCTCTGTTTCTACTGACTGGCCAGATGCTAAAGCTCTCATTCAGACTTGAGGCCAAATCACATCCTTCAAGCCTAGTTTGACAGATCCCGATCTATCTACGTGAAATGGGTTAGGATTTTAACCTATCAAACTAGACCTAATATTTATCATTAGAAGCTGATGGATGCAAAAATAGTCAAATAGTAAACCTTCAGTCAGTTGCGGTAACTTGTAAGATTTTCACGGTGTCGTTGTCCCCCAGACTGCAAACCAAAGCAACCCTGAGTACATGCAATCGCATGAGTACAACAAGGCCGTAATATAAGGCAGCATTACTACCAAGTATAGATTAATACTGATGCCGATTTATCGCATTGAGGCTGTCGTGACACTGCCGCAACAAGTACATTTACATTGCATTTTCTATGTGTCCTTTGCTGTCAAAGAGAAGGAATGGATGCAGAGGGGGGCAGGAGACGGTGAAGTCGGCAGGAGACAGGCGCCTTGCGTAGGAGGCAGGCTCGAAAGCCATGGAGTACCAAACCTGTACGCTTCGATGCCATAACAAAGCGATGTAGTCCGCACTTCATATTTCTGATGTACTTCGCCTGCATACTTCTGGTTTGACACAGACAGCTCGTACCACAACAGCAACACGAGAAGATCGAACGGCGTAAATTACATAGGAAAGAGACCAGACATACAGAGATCGGTGTTGGGTGAACCATTCAGATGACGCGCCACTCGATGCAGTCAGGGAAGATAAAAGGAGCTGTACGCGTCAGAATGTCAGGTAGAAGAAGCTGTGAACTGTGTGCTTGTCAGTTGTCGGAAAGAAGAAGCTGCAGCCTGCAAGTATATGTAGATGAGATGAGCCCTTTTTATAGGCCTGCTTAGCATTGCAATAAATAGCTCGTTCGTCGGATTCCAGGACATGGCTTTAAATTGCTCTCTCGCCCATCCCAGCCTGCCGAATGGCGATGGATGGATACGGATACGGATATATCGATGGATCGTTGTCATGCATGGCATGCCATGTCAATTTGTCAGGCCAGTAGGTTACTAGCTTAGTGTGGTCGCGGCCACGACGTGGCCGCCGGTGACCGAATCGGCAATCGCTACGGAAAACGATGCTCGTGCACCGCGCGCGGCGGCCACCACCGAAGGCGCCGCGATGCTGCTGCGCGGCGGGCGACCGTCGCGCGCCAGGCCGCTACCTCGTCAGTCGGCTTTTTCCGCGCCCCATCCCGCGGCGCGTCACGTCGCGCATACGCGCGTTGGTGTTCGTTTCGTCGTCGGTTTACGGTGCGGGCCTTGACGCGAGATGCCGAGATCGAAATAATCGAATCGCTGGCGCTGGCGCTGGCGCTGGCGCCGCCGTACCGAACCCTTTCCAGTTTCCACGCTCCATGTCGCGATCTATTCTCCTTGAGTTTTTTTCCACGAGATCGACTCACATATTTAAGTAGTAAGTACTTATATGGAAAAATTCTGTTTCAAAGTTCTCACGGTAAAATCCCATTAAATTGGCGTCACACGACCGCTACAGTAATTTGTTGGAAAAAAAATATGTGTAAGCTTCAAAGTCTTCACGATGATGACTCCTTAGATTGATGTTACATGTCCCTGCGATAATCCAACAATTTTAGTGTGAGCAATTCAAATAATTCTTACTGCTAGGACTTTAAAACTTATACCACTTGATTTTTTTTCCACATATAGTAGTAGCATCCATTCTCCGTAACAACTTGGATCATATCTCTACTGGCAAACAGTGTTGATCCCGGAAGACGTGGAGACACCGTACAGTTCGTTGCAGACGAACCGGGTTTAATTCGCTTGGACTCTCTCAAAGTCTCAAACTGCTCCACACACACACACTGACACACAGGTGTCAAACATAAAACTGTACGCATCGAACGATGAACAATAGAATGAGCAGAGCATGCTGCACGCTAGCTCGGTCCTCGGGCGGTCAATGCCGCTGCATGCAGCCGTGCAGCGGTGGCTGTCTCTGTAGGTAGGGCTGCTGCTGCTGTTGCTGCCGACTGATTTCATCAAGGCCGATCGGATCACGGGTGTCTCACCTGGATCTGGACCCACACCGTCTAGAATTTGCAGGATAACAACATGCATTTGTCTTGTTTGCTCCAGTGCTAGACCACTTCTCTGTCCTTCTCCCGTGTCCCCGTGGCAAAACAACATCACGCTAGACGTTCTACTGGCAGCTTTGTCAAATTCCTGAGCACAACCTGGAAGAAGCCTCGGCACCCACAATCTAGCTAGCTAGACTGTATGCACGACTTACTCTACCTGCTTAATTATATCTTATCACCGGAGCCAGCAGCAGCAGTGCTCCTATGGCTTATCAGTTATCATCACCTTGCCAAGATCCCCAACACATACTGCTGCAAGTCTGCAACTGGGATATACAAAAGAGCAGAAAGGGTATATCAAGTCACCAACAGAAGAAACAAAGGAATCTGCAGTTTGCTGTTGCGATCACAGCCCACGTTCAGATGTTTTCCTTTGGACAGGAAAGGTAAACATGATTCTTACCATGCATTATCCCCACATTACCGGGTTGGTTCACGACCGACTGACTCTAAGGACTAGTTGTATTAACAGAAGCTTGCGACATGCACGGCATGTACCACACGGCGCATGCCTACAGTCTAAAGCTAGGCGCTGTTGGTGTTGTTCCTATCTGCTGCAGCAGGGAGCGAAAACCTCCGCTAACCCTTTGCATGCACCACCTTTCCTCCGGCAGGAGGCGCACCGAGCTACGCGGCGGCGACGGTCGTCTCTCCGCCGCTGCCGGACTGGTCAGAGCCGCTGGCGCCGGAGACAGACGGGGTGGTGTCCTTGATGGAAATGAAGGTGCAAATCTGCTCGTCGCGCTCATGGTCCTGGATCACTATCTCCCTGCACTCCTCGGAGCAGAATGCCACCTCACCTCTGCAACATATGACGGAATCCAATTAGCATCATGCGTATCAACACTCAACTCGCAAATAACAAACACAAATTGCTGTTCATATTCTATATATGTGCCACTAAAGGGGCAATTTTTAAGCTCTGTGGTTGATGTAGATTGTGACAATTAAGAAATGCAAGCTGATGCTATCAAGTGACAAGGTTTATATTACCTCCATTTTAAAATATAAGTCATATTAATTTTTACATGATCATAGTAGAATATTAACTATTAGTTACTTTTACTATATATCACCAACAATTATTAAGATAACAATATAAGGAAGCAATTTCAAATATCAATCAAATTATATGACATTATAATACTAAACCTAAATATTTTCAGTTTAATTATTATTAATTAAAACTTCTAATGTTGACTTTACTAAAAGCTAGAAGGGATGTATTTTATTTTACAACAGATGTAGTATGATATTAACCAACAAACAGCTCATATGATTGGCCACATATGCTTCTTTAATGCAGGTTGCTTAGGGAGAGTACGGTATGTAGGCTTGACTCATAATATAAAATGCATACAGCCCGAGTATTAGTAACAACTAATTAACAAGTAGCAGTAAACCAAACAAATAATATAGGCAGTGAATCATACGCCGAAAGAAAAGATCGCATCAAATATCCCCCCAGCATATAGGAGAATTAGATCCGTACTATGAATTCAGACGTATACATACTGAGTGATTATTCATCAGATCAGCATTACTTCTCTAATAAATGAAAGATCACCGGATACTTTCGCAAGTAAATAAACGAGGAAAGATGAGAAAAAGAACCTAAATCAAAGAAAGAGGACAGATCACAAATGCTTCCCCATAAAAGAGAACATTTTGCATCAATAGAGAGCTAGATATAAGCGCAAACAACCACACAGACATGATAAAAAGATTCGATCTAGGTGCACAACCTTGACGATCAAAATTCACATCGCAAAGCAACATAAGAGATTGCAGATTTCAATCCAGAAAAGCAACGGGAAGCTAGAGAAAGGGAAAATCGAAGCATGGAACAAGAATTTTACCGGGCAATCCAACGCTAGGACGAATGAAAAGCAAGAGAAAGCGATGATCTGCTTACTTGTAGATGTAGGTGTCCTTGCCGGGGCCGAGGGCGACGTTGCAGAGGCCGCAATTCTTCAAGAACGCGGCCGTCTCCACTTCAGCAAGGTAACCGGGGCCCTCCCTCTGCACGGGGAGACCTCCTCCAGCGCCCATCCCCGCACTTCCAGCGGGCAGGGCGGCGGACAGAGCGTGTCCTGCGCCGCCCGCCGCATGGCGCCCCTGCTTCGCCGCCGACGGCACCGACGCCATGCTGGTCGTCCGGAGCATCGTCGCCTGGCTCCTCTGCCTCTTCCCCAGCATCTTCCCCGACATGGCTCCCGCTCGCTCGCTCGCCTGCCCGCTCCACCCTTCTCTCCCGCCCGCCTCTGGCGATCTCGGATTCGATGGCTTCTTTGTCAGGGAGACTGCAGGGTGGGGAGAGGGGAGGGGGGTTTTGGGGCATAAAAGGATGCCGATGCGAGGGGTCCGTGAGATCTGGGCCGTCCCCTTCCTCCGCTGCCAATCTTTTGGACGCTTCAGATCGATCAGCTTGCGACTTGTAACCGTCGATTAGGATGCTTTGCTAGGTTTACCCCTCCCGCCGCCTCGCTGCATCCCCTCTGCCTTGTGATTCCACCACAAGGAGAATAAAACCCAAGCATATTTTCTACATAATGTCTATACTGTGCTACATGTATTTTGAGAGGGAAACCAAGGTAAAATTAAATGAATGACGGCATGGGTCGTATCATAATAGAAGATGGCGCCATCAACATCTACGTTACTATTATCTGCTAGACCTACTTTTGTTCTATTAAGGTAATTTATATGTCCTAGCTAAATATTGCGTGATTATTATATTAATTTGTGGCGCCGAGCATGTGGTTATATAAATAGTTGGTATACGTGTCTTTCTAAAACACTGTTGTACAAGAGTTAATTTATTTGTGTTGACCAGAAATAAGGGTGTGCAGTCCATCGATCTTGTTTGGATTCGTTTTGTATATGTATCTTAAAATCATTTTCAATAAATGAACTTTAATGTTGCACTAGATTGACGTCTTACTACATCTTCGTTTTGGCGGGTTATTTATGGAACAACGTCAAATGTTTGGTTCGGGGCAGGCATGCGTCTTTCTTTTATTTCTCATGCATCATAATAGATAGCTCGGCATCATAATAGATAGCTCGGCGACAGGCATGCGTCTTCCTTTTGTTTCTCATGCATCATAATAGATAGCTCGGCATCATAATAGATAGCTCGGCGGCAGAATTTGTTCTCACTAACATCAAAAGTAAAACTCCAAATCTGACCGTTCAAGTTAAAATTCAAAATGCATATTATTTATGGGATTGAAAGCACCTTCATCTACTTCAACAAAAGTTACGTCTTCTTTTTGGCGGGTTATTTATGGGACAATGTCAAATGTTTGGTTCGGAGCGAGCCAGCGTCTTCTTTTTATTTCTCATGCATCATAATAGATAGCTCGGCGGTAGAATTTATTTTCACTAACATCAAAAGTAAAACTCCAAATCCGACCGTTTAAGTTAAAATTCAAAATGTATATTATTTATGGGATTGAAAGCACATTTATCTACTTCAACAAAAGTTGCGTCTTACTACATTTTCTTTTTGATGGGTTATTTATGGGACAACGTCAAATGTTTGGTTCGGAGCGAGCCAACGTATTCCTTTTGTTTCTCATGCATCGTAATAGATAGCTCAGCGGCAGAATTTGTTTTCGCTAACATCAAAAGTAAAACTCCAAATCCGACCATTCAAGTTAAAATTCAAAATGCATATTATTTATGGGATTGAAGGCACCTTTATCTACTTCAACAAAAGTTATGCCTCCTTTGAATTATAAAGGATTTTCACAGCTATTGAACTGGTTTTTCTTTAAACAATCCTCTAAAAATACTCAATTCCAAAGAACCCCTTAATATTCATGATCCTTGCTCAGAAACATCTCATTTTGCCATGCCACATTGTAAATAGATTAACAGAAAAACAAAAGGCATAGACTGTTCATCAAACAGATACCGATTTGACCTAGCGAGTCTCAATTACAGGCATCACATAGAAAAGAGTTTGAGCTTATTTCATGATAGTCTTTTGGAATCACATCATAATATGCAATTATGCACTACTACTTACAATGAGACAACAGACAAGACACGTATATATTTGGGTACTATTCAATCGTCTTGCTCGGTACCTGAACAGCTCGGTGCCGCATCAAATTCAAACCACCGTTGCGCAGCAGACAGCCGGTTCTAATATCTTGGTGGAATAAGATAAAGCTAAAATTAGGAAGCTCATTAATCATTAAAAATATGATGTTTTGAGGTTAGTAAGGCAGTAATAAAGCTAAAATTAGAAAGGTCATTAATCATTAAAAATATGCTATTCTGATCTCAGTAAGTCATTAAGACACTACCAAAGATACAATAGTTGTTTATTAATTAAATACTAGATTGAAAAAGTAGACAAAAAACCTAACTAACCTACTGACAGTATTGTGTGAATCCATAACCCTGCTACTTTCATGCTTATATTTTTATGCTTGTATTTAGAGATTCTTGCATTTTGAGAGCTAGAGCGGCCACGCGGCTTGCGCAGGCGAGGGCGCCGACTACGACGAGTACAGTGTATTGCTCACCAACCGGTTAGGCGCGAAATGGCGAAGCTCCAATGAGATGGGTGGAAACGAAACCGAGACGCGCGCATACACTGCTGATACACGGTTGCGACCCCATCGCGCGCTCGATCGGCTCGCGAAGTCGCGACCTGGCGGCAGCGAATGACGACAGGTCGACGAGGTCGGCATCGTCCATCGGCAGAGGTGGCGCGGCCTGACAAAACCGTCGCTCTCGCGTTCCACACCTCGTATGATGGCGCCCCCGGCCCGGCGCAACCGCTCCGTGCTCACGTGGCGGCCGCGAGAGAATCGTAAAGCCTTTCGCGTCGCGGGCTTGCATCTCACCGAGACGTGTCCGGGACTCTCTCCCCCTCTCTCTCTCTCTCGGTTGCTCGCTCTTGCTGCCCTGACGAGTGACAACCGGTGGCCCGTCGCGCGGCCGGTGATCGAGCTGCACGCTGCCGCATGAGCGGCGTGTCTGTGCTGCCGTGTACCTGAAAACGGAGGTACGTTGGATGCATGAATGTTTGGTGATGTGTATATACACGTGTACGCATTCTATGTAATCGCGAAAGAAAGAAAACGACAGTCATCGCGTCGCAGACACATCACTCTTCCGCAGTTTTGTTCCACTCCACACTTCCCCTTTGGTTCAGCTAAAACAGGAACAAGAGTAGTAATGTTGTGTCAATTGAAAGTGAGCGGTGGCTTAATTTCCACTACCATCACACTCAATGCAGCCATTGTAACTGGAGAAGAAAGCACAATGTTGAACACGACTTTATTAGATACTATAGCTTCTTCTCCGTGTGCAGATATCGTATGCCAACTGTTCTTGAAATGCAGACGGATCATCTGCATGCATCTGAAGCGGCTACAAACACGAGCGATCCCATCGGCCAAGTTCAGAAACCAAACACTACACCGCATGAAAACAGCAGTGCTCACTGGTCCGGCGAGCGCTCATCTATTGCCAGGCTGCCAGCCCACCACGCACAAAGCCATCGCTGCCTACAACCTCGCAACACTGCGAAAAGATGCAGACGTCTGCACGCACCAGGAAACAGCAATCCAGATATGAGCCCAAAAGAAGGCTTTGCACTGGCGAAAAAGCTGGTTTTACCTCAGCATCTCAAACTTTTCTTGCGAGTAACCGGTAGAAATCTAAAGAAATTGATGTTTCTAACTTATTTTTAAATTCTGTAGCTACTGAGTTTCATAGTCTTAAACTAGATTATAAGACTAGCTAGTAGCTACGACTGATAAAAAAATCCCTAGCCCTTTAAGCTTTCCCTGTGTTTCTGATGGTGTCATCGTGCACTCAACTCCATTACTCTTGGACCGCTTTACCTGCTAACATAATAATGCGGCAGAGCCGAGAGGAAAGATGCGCTGCAGGACGTACTAAAAAGTTTTCAGATATCTTATGATCATCGATCGGGTGCTCGTTTTTGGAGGCAGTTTTAAACGAAAAAAGAGGGCGAGAGATGCTGACCTTCCATACCTTTTTCTCATGTCCCATTACACTGTATCAGTCACAACTTAAAAAGTTTTAACGGCGATGAATGCAGGCAGCAAGAGATGGCGAGATCAATGTCAGTTAGCTTGGAAGATCATTCTGAAATCTCCCTGATTCCATCCAAGCTTTCCAACCCTGAAATGACAGTCTCTAATATTTTTCTTAAATTCAGGGGATGTTTTCATCTAAACTTACAATAAAATTTTGGCCCATGCCACTAGCTTAACTAACGCACTAATGGAAGCTAATCTAGACCTCGACTAAGCACAGGTTAGTGATATCTAGCTACAGCTATCTAGAGACTAACACTAGAGTGATTAGTGAACCCAACTATGTGAAACGCAATGGTGACTGACAGTAGAGTGTGTAGGGGTCACATGAATGAGCAGGCGTTGGGGTTGTCGTCGCTGAACAAGTTGGCGATGTGCTCGGCGTCCACGCTCCTCGGGTGGGCGCCCACCTGTCGTGCGGTGGTCCGAGGCCGCAGTGGACCACGGCGGCGGCGGCGGCGGCGGCGATGCTACCGTAACTGAGGTACTTACTGGGACCATCGTTCCGCATTCTTCCCCGTGGACTGGACCCAGCGCAGGACCTTGTGTGCGTCCATGCTGCCAGTGACGGTCACCTTCTGCTGCCTCCTGCTCACCTCCACATGCTGCGCTCCTGGAGCTTCACAAATGAACTGTAAGTGCAACACCCTCCTCATAATTAACAACCTGCATTGTTAGGCACATAGCAGTAGATTTCTCTCTGTATTTTGGGGGCCAAGAAACTGCTGAAGCCTAAAAGAAAGGTGCATGCCACTACACTTGTTCGTCTGGCGATACATGATGCTGCATTTGTTTGCAGAAAATGTGCTGGGAAAAGCTTAAGCAGACATAGACACGATGGTCATTATTCAGGAGGGAGCCGAGGGACATGGAAAAGCAAGCCCTGGGCACAATGGTAACGCGCAGAGAAAACAATGAGGCATGCGTAGGGCCAGACGACCAACCCAGCCGGCCAGCCGGACGGACGACTAACCTCTCATGCGAGCGAGGGCTCTCCTGACCTCTCTCGCTCGCAGCGGTCGCAGTCCATCCTGACCCTGAGCTCCACTGTGACCTGCAAGCTTCCGCTGATGCCGCCGCTGCATCCTCCTCTTGTTCCTCTGCCCGCCACTGACCGGCGACCGCTCCCAACAACAGGCTAAGCAGCCGCTTTATGGAGCCACCCATGGAGAGACGAGAACCAACGCAACAGCGCGACTGAACAAGCCTAACTAGCCAGCTACACTCTAGGCCAGTATCCAGTATGCAGAGGCACATACAATGGCAAGCAGGAGCCAGGGGGCGCGGCCAAAAATGGCTCGCTGTTGGAGGTGGTGGCAATGGCGACGCCGATGCGCGGTGAGATTGGACTGCAGTGTGCGGGGTGGCGGACTGGTGGTGTGCAAGGCTAACAGGAGAGCGCGGAGAGGGGGGAAAGGGCGTGCAGCGGAACGGTAGCTCTGTGCCGCGGTGGTGTGCTGCAGTAGGCCAAGCCAGGCCCGTCAGCTCGTAAAAGGGAATTCGCCCATGCGTGTGAAAGGCGAGCTATAAGCGGATCACCAGTTCACCACGCGAACACGATCGATGTTCCAATGGGCATAGTGCATGCAACAAACGTCATCTCTCCCCTGCACGGTATCAATAAGGCGCAGGGAGAACCGGAGAAGCATACAGCTGAGCGATCACTCTAGAGCAACAAAAAAACACCATATATGAGAGGCACATACAATTTACAGAGCTATTAGTTAGATCTTTGTCAGCGAGTTGTTCATGAGATAATGAACACGGTGGACATCGTCAGTAACAGCAACAGGTTAGAGTTAGCGGGTAGCTTCTGTAGAGTGACCGATCCACTAGACGGTGCCCTGCCTGCGACTGTCGGCGTGACAGCAGGAGAAGTCTGCTGCTCATTTGACGGCAGGGGGTCCTCTGGACTGTTGTGTTGTGATGGACCTAAGGGCACTGTCGTGCTGTTGTCGAGATCATGGCCTGCATATCACAACGATCAACAACGTGTTAGCGGCGTGCTGAGAAGTTATGGCATTTCTTGCGTACTGCAGGTTCCTGGCTTACATTCAGATCGGTACCAGCCCAACTTCATATTTTCTCTGTCAAAGACTACGTGATAGCCAACCAGGAAATTCTCTGCATTTGACAGTATTGTCTCGTAAGAGAACATAAGATACCAAAATGACAGATATCTCAATATAAATATTGCACTCACGCCCAATAATCCCAACAGGATCAGGTGACGGTAGTACTGCTAAGCAAAAGCCAGCAAGTTCTCCCTGCAAATAAACAAAATTGGATGACATATCCAACCAGCTATTGAGAATGCCACACGCTGTCATAGGGGCTGATGCCCTGATAATCACAACCAGAGTCTCCGCTGCCAAATAACATGACTTTTCTACTGGTAATTTTTACTAATTACTAGACTTTAGTTTGGTCAAATACTTAATTATGGACTAACAAATTATGGAACTTCAAGATGCATGACATGTAGACGCAAGGCTTTGACCATACAAGCTTTCCTAAACTACGAGCAAGTTAAATAATTATTAACTTTGGAAAAAAATGAGCCTAGGAAATCCAGAACTTAAGAAGGCATACTCTAGTATCCTAGTTAAACATATTTATGAAATAATTTAGTGTAGCAACGCTGCAACGGTCATCATTTTTACTCCCAGCATAGTGCAGTCAAAATCAAAACTACTGAGTCATGTTTATTTGACTTGGTACCATATCGAATGGAAATATGGCTATTTAACAATGGGGGGCAAAGATATCTTTTAAAAAAAGTGAATTCATTGTGCTAGCTTGGATGGCCCTACATCTATTCTTTCATTATGGAAATAAGCTAAATGAAGCCACATATGCATTCAAATGGACTTGAGAAATGACGCATACTGGTTCACGGAAAAGGAAACATTTGGAATTTCTTAGCATAGATCACACAACATTATTCGATATCACTCTTAGCTGACTGTTATTGGCGGTAGAGTCTGATATTTTTTCCTTCACGAAACTCAAGTACATACCTGTCTGTCATTAAATGGAAGTATAGGACTAACGGCCTGGAAGCTCTTGTTCTCGGCAAAAGTAAGAATTATGGTTGGAACATCAGGCATCTCAAGAGAACTGTAATAACAACACAGAAATTTAGAACTGGCAGAAACTAAGTAGTTGCATGGCCACCTTAACTTGTTTGATATTCCTCAAAAATGGCACATGAAGCAATTGTTTCAATATAAAATTACCTGGTGCTGTAGCAATATTCCAAATAATTATCATCAGAAGTTGCTCTTGATGCATTAATTTGTTTGTTGAACTGCAAAATCATGATAAATCAGCACCATGACATCCACAATAAAAATGTCTCTGAAGGGGTAGATATTTACCTCCATAGTGATAGTCTTGTAGATATCAAGGGGAAGACTAGTGAAGGATGTTCCACTGTCAACTAAAGCAAGGAAGCTGGCACCCTCAGTGCACTTATGTCCAATACAAGATTTGTCGACATTAACAGCATAAGTTTGACTGAAAAGAAAAAACAGAGAAAACATGTGAGTGGAAGAGTGGAACTGTGAAGAATTGTACTTCTGTTTCTTCCAATATAAACTGGGTATGCGGTATGCATTGACCTAAAAAACTGTGAAGAACTTCAAATAGAATCAAAAACAGATGCTCCTATGGGGTACTCACAGTTTGCCATTCAGCGGAACAAATGGTGTAGACTGTTGGGCAGGTAATCCTTGATCACCAAAGAAAATTCTCCCAGAATCATCATTCTTAAAACATATTGAAAAGGAATTCCGTACTAATCCAGCTCTTGCCAGGAAACTAGGGACCGAGATATCTGCCATTCCAAGACCAAGAAGTCCATCTGGTGCAATGCCATCCAAATAGCTACCACTTTGCTTTCTACCACAGCTGTACATAGGGATACACCATATCAGTAAAGTTGTAAATAAATTCCAATAAGCAAACTACTCATTAGACTAGAGTTGTTTCACACTACATCTAATTTCAATAATTTTGTTCTAGGAGTACATTGATGACTTGATGAATCAATAATGCTGCGAAATGAAATTACAAAAACCATGAACAGTTCTAGTTTAAATACATATATCAGGACCATTTCACACCCTTGAACTTTTCAAAAAGTCCATGTGATCCCTTAAATTAACAGAAAAAGGTATTTAACCCCCTAAACATATAAAACTAGATCAATCCATACCCCAAGGGCTTGTTTTGATTGGCATGGATTATACCTACCCTTTGGGTTGTCAGCATTCTTGTTCAATTTCCCCACACACCCAAAAGCATTGGCCCTAATATACACTATTGTATACAAGCCCTAAGGCTGTTTTGATCCTTTTGGAAGGTGGATTAGTAGGGGGGTATGGTGGACATCATATGTCAGGAGTGCATGCACAAGTTATCATACAGCCATGCAGGTAATTGTGTTGTTGTTCTCTTACAATGCCCCAAGTAGGAAATAAGGATTAGATAAGCATGATTGCTCCATTTGCTCATTGATAGGAAATAAGGATTTGATAAGCATTATTGCTCCATTTGCAAATTGATACGGTACAATTACAGAGCAAATGTACAAAACTCCTAACGTGATCTACTGATCTAAAGCAGAAGGTCAAGAAGCTTACCCTATAATGACTGAAGCCTTCACAGGTGCATGGCCCTCCCTAGAATCCAAGTGTAGCATATCCTCAATTAGCAAACCGGAGCTGGTTGTATTTTCTGATAAGTAGTCAATATTGTATGGACAAGGCTGCTTTGGGTTTGTGCAGCCTGAACCCGATGAGCAAAGCTCATGGCTACAGGGCAGATGCCGACTTGTAGTTGATTCAGATGGCTTGTAAATCCCAAGATCTCTATCCTGCATAATTGATGCTCCACATATGACGGAGCACCTGCCAATCAATTATTGCAAATAAGCACTAAACCTGCTTTAAAATATAAAACAACTTCCTCTTGCTTGTGTGCTCGATATATACTACTTTGTAACATAAGCAATTTAGAATTAATAAATTTACCCCTAACGAATTGTGACTTGGATAGGCCCCAGATCCATAGTTATGTGCCACTCCCTAAACTTGCCAGTTAGTGCCATTAGGTTTTTTGCAGCTTTATATTTAGCTAAAAGTGGCAGTGTAATGGAGGAGCAAAACTGAATTCAATCATCCAATTGAAGCATTCTGGATAATCCATGTGGCAATTTGGGGGAATTACTTTTTACCTCACTTGGAATGCTAAAACAGCAACTGAATGTAGGTGCTTAACTGATTAACATTGTATTTATTGACCCGTTCAATAATTTATAATCGGCCTTTGATAGAAAGGTTAGTCCAAATTGCAGAATAAGGATGACTAGCCTCAATGAGTTGCATGTCCATTAGTGTTGTCATAGCATGTCTCAGTATAACAATGGCTGCACAACTTGGTGAGGTTATTCATCATGTTCCGCAATTGGATTGACTTTTTTAGCAGCATTAGATTTGTACATCTATTTCCAACATAAGCAATTTTAGCTAAACTAAGAGTGAAATTGACCTGAGCGATACAGTTTGCATGGCCTCAGATGGAGTTTTCTCTACAATCAATGCAAATAAAGCAACAGCAAACAAATATGCTATATAATTGCTTGTTCAAATTCATGTAATGGCTGCATGTGTGAAGGACATAGACATGCACTTATTAAGACTTTATAGGACTATGGTCAGTGCCAAGCTAGTGTGAAGTACATATGCATGAACACATATCTGCTGAAATTGATATGACATCTCGTAATAGAGCATCTGTAGAGTCTTAACATACATACATAATGTTACTGATCAAAAGGGATGCATACCAAATTCCCATGGTAGCCAGACAAGGGCGCACACTGGATACAATCACAGGGCACCCAAAACAAGTCACTTCCAGTATCCAATGCGACCAGGAAGGAAGTATTTGGCGTCCCAACGTCCACCCAAGTGTAATATAACCTGCACACCCAAAGATAGAACAAACTCCATGACTCATGACCCAACCTAAGCTCGACTGTAACTCTATGAGACTGCTTCGCTTCATAATATCACAATGTAACCCATATAAAACATAGAACAGTTACAATAGTAACGCAGAGTTCTATTATGGCTGTGCTGAGACACTATTTACTATTTAGAAATAATAAAGCATGCGATGAGATGCTGCTGCATTTACAGTGCCGTAGAAGAGTAAAAAGGCTGAGGAAGCAATGCAGTAAGATCCGACGGGCAAGGGGAGGGAGACGGAGAGTGTAACTCACCAGCCGAAGTCATTGCCAAGGGAGAAGATACTGCCGCCCTGGGAGAGGGAGAGGAGCTGGTACTTGCTGCCGACTCGCCGCTTCTGCCGCTGGAGGTCACTCCGCACCAGCGCGCGGTAGTAATCCCCGCTCCCGCGGCGAGGCCACCGCCGCCCGCGCGTCCCCGCCACAAGCCGGGCCTCGTCGGACAGCCGGTGCACCATCCTCGCCGACAGCGTCGCCGCTTCCGCCGCCGCCGCGGCGAACAGCAGCAGGAGTAGTACCGGGAGGCGCATGGGGGTGGATCTGAGTTGGAGGGTGTGGATCTGGGGGTAATGCAGCAAGGTGGCGGGAGGAGAGGATCTGCGGCTACAGTTTGCGGGGCAGTGAGGTGGAGGGAATGGAGGAGGCGGTGGTGGTCGAGAGGGTGGGAGCGTGAGGGGGAAGACGAGGAGGAGAACTGGAGAAGGCGGTGTGGAGGTGGTGATGGCGTCCTGGAAGTTTGCGCAAAAAGGAGGACGAGCGGACAAGGTTTTGGCGATTTTGCTATGTAGCCCTTGTAGAATGTTTATATTGTTTTACTAATTTTTTAATATCTGAATTATTTTCAGAATTTTATGGGAAGTCCCCTTCTGCGGTAGACAAAAAAAAGGCAATGCAACTCCGGAGCGCAGACGAAAGCAAAACTTTATATCAGCTACACAAATATTGTGTGAACTTTTGATTTTTGACTAAACTTGTTTTCGCCATCTCTCCTATAAAGTTTGAAAAGCCGTGTGTTTCCTTTTCGCCGTTCTTCAATCCCGCAGTTTCATTCTGAGCTTTGTTAATGATACAATGTACCTCTAGGTAATATTATATGTTGGCCGTTGCCTTTAACTTAATTTTCTTGTGATCATGTGATGTAAGCTATTGGCATATACTCTCTCTATTATATATTCTATTATATATTTTAAGCTATTTGATCTTTTCAAAATCAATTTTATTTAACTTTGATCAATTTTATAAAAGTATAATAAAATCAGTTTTATTAAATCAAGTATTAAATATATTTTAATAATGTATTTATTGATACATTAAATATTAATATATATTATATTATATATTTTAAACTATTTGATCTTTTCAAAATCAATTTTATTTAACTTTGATCAATTTTATAAAAGTATAATAAAATTAGTTTTATTAAATCAAGTATTAAATATATTTTAATAATGTATTTATTGATACATTAAATATTAATATATTTAGTAAATAACATAAATAGCCCCGGAAAACAGCTTAAGTAGTAATATGTCATGAATCCATTTAAGATGGAGGTAACAGAGTTGTAAATTGGTAAATCTGTCCAACATAGGTGAAGCCTGAGCTCAGACCTTATATGAAAATTGGAGCTTCAACAAGACTTACAAATATGATGGTGTCCACGTAAGCTACCTAAAATATTATAACAAGAGTGTTCCTCAGAGCAAAAGATATTATATGGTTGGTATGAGATACGTAGAGAGCCATTTAAGGGTCATTTTGTAATATTTGAGAGATGGAGGCCCCCTTTCGCTGTTGTTCCATTAGTTCGTTTATTTGAGTTTTTTAACAGCAACGGTCCATCCAAATGACCAGAGTCCCCACGGCCCACTCGAGGCACCGCGCGTGGTGGTCCCCCCCGTCGCCTCCCTTGGGTCTGGTGTGGGCCCCCGGATGGACGGCACAGATGCCAGCTGTTGAGCGACGTGGTCCTCCCGTGAATTTTCAGGGGCAATCTTAATCTTAACCCACGGTGTCTCGTAGATAAGATAGTATCTCGGACGAAAGAAAAAAATAAGATATAGACACTATTTTTCTAATGAATAGTTTCTTTAAAAAATATTTTTATCTAATCATTTATTTTCTCTCTTTTTCCTCTTTCAATCATTTTTTTGTTTTTTTTTTGTTCTCGTGAAGAGCTGGTTTCTTGTATGAGACTCAGTTTCTATAATTTTTTTTTCTCCTCGTTAACTTACTTATCACATTAGCTTTTTGCTTACGCGACAGTTTATTTAATGTCATAGGCATTAGGTGACATGGAGAGTTAGAAATACCATGAGGAAAGACCCGTTTCTTTATTTTCGAGGAATAACTAGGGACTATTTGAATGAATTCATCGACTCCACGAGAAAACTTTTATACTCCTCCGACAGAAACTTCTCTTTTAAATTAGA
>KE370922.1:0-10680 GCA_000418225.1 Zizania latifolia
GACTTCTCCAGGCCCGTCCAGTTCGAATCCGCCGGTAAATTCATGCCCTCCAAGGAGCCTGAGCCTGAGGAGAGGCCCGGCCTCGTCTCCTCCGCGGCGTCCTCCTCTGCCGCCGCTGAGGAGGACGGAGCGACGGACGAGGAGGGCCTGGACCTGCCCACGGCGTTCGGGCAGCGGATCCAGGAGGGCGCGCGCGCGAGGCGGGAAGAGAAGGAGCGCGAGCGCGAGACTGCCGCGCGCCGCCGCCAGGCGTCGGGGTTGGGGGCTGGGAAACCACCGCCGGCACCGGGGAGCCTGGAATCCAATAGTAAGGTGGCCAAGATGATGGCTATGATGGGGTACAAGACTGGCATGGGCCTTGGCAAGAACGCGCAGGGGATCGTTGCGCCGCTGCAGAGCACCTTGCGCCCCAAGAATGCTGGCCTTGGAAGTGTCGAAGGGTTCAAGGAGCCCAAGCCTTTCACTGCTAAGGAGAATTTGCCGCCTCCACCTCCTCCGCCAGCTTCTGCCAAGAAGGAGCAGCAAAGGTGGTCAAAGAAGGCAAGCGCGAGGAAAGATCCTGTATTGACGAAGAATGAGTTGCTGGCGATGCGCAACGAACAGGAGCAGGATGAGCAACCTATGGTTGTCCAGAAGGTGATTGACATGCGAGGGCCTCAGGCACGCATCCTAACGGACTTGAAGGGGCTCAGTGTTGAACAGGAGATGGAGGCAAATGATGTGCCAATGCCAGAGTTGCAATACAATGTACGTCTGCTTGTTGATGAATCTAAGGCTGATATTGTGAGACTGGATGGCCAACTGCGTCGGGAGCAGGAGAAGGTTGCAAGCTTGGTGCGGGAGAAGGAGAAAGTGGCAAAACAGGAAGCTCTGCAGAAACGCCAACTGCAGGTTATGGAGACGATTGCAGAGGTGTTGGAGCAGGTCCGGGTGGATGATACAGCAGGTGTTCTCTCTCTGGAAGGGTTGCTTAAGACCTTTCAGGAATTGAAGGCACACTATGCTGAAGAGTTCAAGATATGCAACGTTGCATGGATTGCTTGCCGATTTGCTCATCCACTATTGATCCGAGTCTTCCAAGGGTGGCAGCCACTGCAGAATCCGTTGTTTGGCTTGGAGGTCATGTCATCGTGGAAACATTTGCTGCAAGGTGACCAAGCATATGACTTCTCAGATGGTGTTGAATCAATGACTCCATATGCACAGCTGGTTAGCGAAGTCATCCTACCAGCTGTGAGGATATCGGGAACCAATTCCTGGGAGGCTAGGGATCCAGAACCAATGCTCCGCTTTCTTGAGTCATGGGAACAGTTGCTGCCCCCTATTGTGCTCCAATCAATATTGGAGCATGTCATCATGCCAAAGCTCTCAGCTGCAGTGGATTCTTGGGACCCACGAAGGGAGAAGGTACCCATCCATGTATGGGTGCATCCATGGTTGCTGATGCTAGGACAGAGGATAGAGACCTTGTGCCATTCTATTCGATACAAACTGAGTAGTGTTCTCCATGTCTGGCATGCACATGATGCATCAGCTTATGCTGTGTTGTCTCCATGGAAGGATGTATTTGATCCAGCAAGCTGGGAAGATTTGATTGTACGTTATATCATACCAAAACTGAAAATGGCACTTCAGGAGTTTCAGATCAACCCAGCAAACCAAAAGCTCGATCAATTCAACTGGGTAATGATTTGGGCTTCCGCAATCCCAGTACACCATATGGTCCATATGTTGGAGGTTGATTTCTTCAGCAAGTGGCAGCAGGTCCTGTACCATTGGTTATGTTCACCAAATCCTGATTTCAATGAGATCATGAACTGGTACAAGGGCTGGAAGGGCCTTTTCCCACCAGAGCTGCTTGCTAATGAGCGCATACGGATGCTTTTAACAGCTGGCCTTGACATGATGAACCAAGCTGCTGAAGGGCTTGAGGTGGTGCAACCTGGGGCCAGGGAAAATGTTGGATACTTAAGAGCAACAGAGAAGAGACAATTTGATGCAGCACAGCAAGCATCACAATACACATCTTACCATGCAGTGCCAGGAGCGGCCATTGCTGATTTGAGCTTCAAGGAGTCTATCCAGGCATACGCAGTGGAACAAGGCTTGCTGTTTATGCCTAGAGTTGGTAAATTCTACAATGGTATGCCAGTGTATGAATTTGGCACCGTGAGTATATGCATAGACTCTGTGAAACGCCTACTCTATGCACAACCTCAAGAGGGAATTGAGAGATGGAGTGCTGTGTCTCTTACACAATTGATGGAAATGAACTGGATGGCGAGACCGCACTAATAGATCATCCTGTTGTGTAAAAATTATTAAATGGTGTCAGTTTTAATTAGTTTTGTAGAATCACTTTCCCAATAACAAAGGGTTTGATGATGTACCTGACTGAGCTGTTGTTTTCTTTGGATGAATGGGCTGTTTGTCTCAGTAACCAGCTAGAATTTATGGTCATGCTAGAATTTTTGGTTGTGTCGTCGATCTTTCTATTTGTTCTTTTGGGCCGTACATTTTTTTATCTGTGGCGAGTATTTTTGAAGTGGAATAGTCAGTTTTGGCTGGGTTGATGAACTTCAAAGTAGGTTGGGTGATTTTGTTCTGACGGGAATGTTGGAGTGTTGCATTGTGTGAACTACTCGGGGCTGTGGAACTGCTGCCTAGTATGCTCTTTTGAACTAAATTTGATCTGTAATGTCGCAAAAAAGCGTAAAGTTAAGCTGTTTTCATATTTTTCGAACCGTGAATAACTTTGCAGTAGGTATTGAACGAATCTGAAAAATACTGATCTGTGGGTGACTAGTGATTGCTGGAATTTGCTTCTTCAGAAATATATGTTGAATTTGATATCCTTTCAGGGGCACGATATTATTGGTTTGTTTGTTGTAGCCTCATTGCTGGATATATGATAGAACAGTAGATCAACCCATGTACCACATATGACATTATGAACTTCTGAACCTTATTGAGCAACTTCTGAATTTGCATCTGAGATTTATAAACCGTAAGGACTTCTATTGCTGGTCATCAAGCTCAATAACTAATGCTACATATGCAAACAACATTCTAACAATATATCTACCTGCCAAAACTACAATTTACAACAGTTATTTTTTTCAGGCAACTTTTCGGTCTTTTTTTTACACCAGAAAACATCTTTTCCTTCAGATGTCCAACTCTCCATTAGGGGCTCTCTTCTACCACAGTGCTACCAGCTAATGCGAGTGTGGACACCTGGGAGTTGCTATCTGAAGGAGATCTGGGTGGAGAGACACTAAACTGAACTGGCTCAACAGTTCTGACTTTGAGCTCACTGATATCTGTGATCCGGCCTGGCCTCATGATCTTATCGCCGACGATGAACTCACCCTTGAGCATCTTGACGACCGTCGCCATGGAGGGCCTGACCTTTGGAGTATCCTGAGTGCACATAAGCCCTATTTTCAGTAACTGCTGTGCTTCCTCGGTGTCGAAAGCGCCTCTTAAGGTGCTATCGACTACAGTCTCAAGATCACCAGACTCATAGAGTGCCCAAACCTGGCAAAAACAAACAGGGGTTTCAGAATTCAGATGCTGTGAATCAAATTTAAGAGCAGATGGCCATGCCATGAAACTGGTGCATTAGGTATTTCTGAGCTACACACAGTCCACAATAATTGGACCAACACCAACAGATATGACTAAAGCTAATGCATGTGACATGGAAGGCAATTTCTGAATAAATTCAGAACCAGCTAGCTGACCCATACAAGAACACAAAGACCGGTCAAAGGTAGACGATTCACTTCTGTGAATATCTGCTTTCATAGGAGAGAGGAAACTTCCTTGTGCATTCCATTGTAAATCTTCCAGTCTGACAAGCATATTATGCATATTATCTAGTGGACAGAACAGGTATGAGTCTAGTAGCTTGTCCTGATGGTCTAGTGGGGAACATCTGGAATCTATCATAGCTGTGCTACTGAACTTCTACAGAAAAGAATGTTTCTTGCTTCACTTTGCTGTATAAAGTAGCTAGAGAATCAGACCATAGCCTGGGAAATGTCATATGCAATAATGATAATGCAGAGTTAAAAAATGATATGATATTACTGGCATTGTTTTTTACCCTTTCCAGGAGGAACTGATCTTGAAGGGGCAATCTGGAGTCAGTGTGACATCTGCCACTGACAATCTCCAGAAGTAGAACTCCAAAGCTGTACACGTCAGCCTTCTTTGTCAGCTGCCCTCGGATTGCGTACTCTGGTGCCAGATACCCTCTGGGAGAAGAATGGCGACTTCTTTAGCCACACAGTTTGCAAGATCAAACCGGAAGAGCAACAAGAAATATGCCACTGCTTACAGTGTTCCTGCAACCCTGGTGCTGATGTGCGTCATGTTGCCAGGGAAGAACTTTGCCAGCCCAAAATCTGATATCTTGGGGCTCAGGTCCTTGTCAAGAAGAATGTTGCTTGCCTTGATGTCGCGGTGGACGATCACCGGCCGGACCTCTTCATGAAGATACTTGAGCCCGTTGGCTACACCGATGCAGATGTTCACTCTCGTCTTCCAGTCTAATCGGATACTGCTGTGGGCATTGCCTGAAGAATACCATGATACCTGGGATTCAGAGTTCTATGGACTAAATGTTTCAAAAATTCACCATGATTTGAGAATCCATTGAAAAAATGGTTTTTTTTACCAAAGAGGCTCTGTGCAAGACTGTTGTTCTCTAGATAGTTGTAGACCAGCATCTTCTGATCTCCCTCGACACAGCATCCATGCAATTTTACAAGGTTGTGATGGCTTATGTTGGATATAACACTCAGCTCATTCAAGAACTCCCTTGTTCCTTGTCTGGACTCCGAGGAGAGCACCTTGATGGCAACTTTCTTCCCATTCCTCAACTTTCCCTGTACAATTCATCTGAGGGCATGAAAAATCATGGCAATGACTGGTATAAATGGTACAATCAGTGACGGAGACAAGCCTAGGGCAGTTAGGGCTTAAGCTCTATGTCTTCTTAATCATTCTTAAAATTTTACTGAAAATTATAAAAAAATTGATGATACAATGTAAATTGTATTGTTGAGCCTAGACTTAGTTAAATTGTGGCTCCGCCCTTGAGTAAATTATATATATATATATATATATTTAGACATTTTGGAGTAACTGGTTGGGTTATGGCACACAAGGCTTTGGATTTAAGAACACTGAAATGTCAAAGCTTGAAATGACTACTGAACCTACCATGTAGACGCAACCAAAAGAACCCTGTCCTAGTTTGTGTCCTGAGCAAAAATTTTTTGTGGCCCTTCTGAGCTCCTTGGAGGAGAAGATCTTCACGTTGCCGACGATCGGTATCGCTGGGAAAGAACAAGCTCATTCAGAAGAAGGTATCTGGATGTTTTCACTGTTTCAGAAGACAGAATTTGATGAAATGTGCAGGTTTACCTTTGTCATGCTGCACAATTTGACTCCTGGATTTTTTGTTCCTCCAGAGCACAGGAAAGCAAGTCATTACTGTAGTTTGAATTTTGCTTTGCAGGATCTTCAGATATGTCTTCAGAATCTCATGTAGAAGAGAAGATACTTTGGTGCAAACCTGAGAGAAAATGATCAATAGATCGAGATGATGTATTGAGTTGCTGTATTGATAGAACAGAAAAAAAAAAAGGAAGAAAAGACACAATCTTTCTCCTTCCCGTGAGGCCAGAAGAACAGAAACAAGAACTAAATCTCTTGCAAGATCAGAATTGTTACTGAGAAACAAACATACACTCGGATGGATCGGAGTATTCAGTGAAGACAAGAACATGAAATTCTTACAACAAACCTAGACAGAGCTTTGAGTAGATTCAGCAACGAAGACAAAGGAAACGAAGAGGTAAAGCTCACCTGAAGATCAGTTAATTCTTCAGAGGAAGGACTAATGGCCGGTGGTAATCTGTACGAGAATCCAAGAACATCCAACACCCAGCAAAGAACTCTTGGATGGTAGTATGAGGAGAAGAGAGAAGAGGAGAGTATCTGTCTGCAATTGTAGAGGCAAAAGAATACTACTTTGTGCCCTTAATATATGGGAGTCCACCAGGCAATGTCCCACTGGGACTGACTCTGGCTTGTTCTCACACCTTTACCTGGTTGCAAGTTGCAACTTGGGAAGTATTCTCTCCGTTCCAGTAACAAGTTTTAGAGTTCAAAATTTATTCCAAATATAACAGCCTTATACTTATAAAATATAATTTTTACCTTCAAAGTACACATACTATCTAGACTTGATTACTCCATCCAACCACTCTCGGAGGATAGTATAATCTTCTTATCTATCTTTTTAATACATATAACCACGCTTAAAGCTTGTTACATTCTAGGACAGTAGCATGGAAACACTTGTGCTGACCTCACACAAGAAAACAAATAGTATAAGAATTTGTAAAATAATTAATACTAGATGCATTGTTTCTTCTAAGAAGAGTCAAATTAAATTATTTTAACACTGCAAGGTGTAAATGCTTTAGAGTTGTTGGCTCATGTTATGAAGTTTTAAGTGTCTGTATTCATATTTTAAGCTAGCCCTTAATACCTAGATCTTGATTCGATTATGCTATAGCTGGATAAATCGATGGATGACTTGTTACGGAGTAGTCGATTGCGAATGTGCTTGTAGTACAGTGGCAACACCTCCAATTAAGAGAACGTGTTGTGTTCTGAGGGATTTTTCTCGACTTAGTTGAATACAGTGGGCCGTCTTAAACCCATCGGTCGAGTTTTTTTACATGAGTAGTTGTGCACAGTGTTTTAGTCTTAGTCGCCAACCCTAACTCTGCTTGCTCCTAAACTGCAGTCTGACATGCCGGTTTTCCCGTCACTGTTCCATGATTGGACTAAGAAGAAGATAATAATCCTCTTAATACAACTGAAAAGGTGTGTAATGGATCGTACTTCTAAACAATGTAATCTGCATCAAAGTGAGCGTGCCAAAAAGTCATTGTCCCCTATTACTAGCAGAAGGTTTAACAGATAATTCGGTGTTCAGTGCACATGAGATTCAGTCGTCTAATTAATCATGGCTTTAATTGTCAAACCTGGCCATGCTATACAACTTCAATTTTAATTAATCATGGTTTTGATTGTCAAACCTGACTGTGCTCTACAGCTTCAATTTTCCATCCAAAGGGACAGAAAAAGATCAATATTCTTTGTGCTTACCTATTTCCATGCAGATATTACACTTGATATATTAATAACATTAGTTATCAACATCGTCCAGAATTTGACTTTTTGACCTGAGAGAAAAAATTTAGTAAATCACTACTAAAATGTTAAGCTGACTCAGCTGTGGAGCAGCCCCATTTGCGGCCTGTCAGTCAATTCAACCCGCTGCTCTTAGCTCACAGGACGACCTAAGAAATCTTCAACCATTTTACATCTTGCAAATTTCAGAGTGAGGACCCATTGACCACATATGCCCTTTGATAAAGTCCATCCTTCTCTTCCTCTTTCATTTATGGCATTTGGACTCTTGGTGAAGAAGCTCTGGTGCACCAAACTTCTCAGTTGTCCCACTGTTTGAACATGACATGGCACATGCTAGTATGCATTGCATTCTTTCTGTCAGCATATACCTGTAGATTTTGATTCAAGTATGCTATCCAATCTGAAGAAATTCAGTGTGTGGATTTCCAGGTGGTGCACACACACATCAAGTAATTAAGCATATCAGTTCTTGAATCCAGATGGTAAATATTGCTACTATTCACTCAAGAGGGTTTTTTTTCTTCTGAAAACATGCATGAGGTAAGTTTTAAATCATCTGCAGAACTTTGATAAAACTCCCCAATGAAAATGCATATTGTGCAATTTGTTCTAATCATTGCAAAATAGATGAACCAGGCAGTGTATCTTGAAGTGCCGACAGAAGTATACATCAATCAGTCTCTGTGTACCGGTTGTATTAGCAGCTGACAAATCAGATTATTTAGGTCAATGAGTACTCTCACATTTTCGTCTCATGTCGAAATGCTCCAAATTTCGTTGTCATGCTCGGCTGGTACACAAGAATTGTTGATTTAGTCAAGGTTGAAAAGCAAAAGAAGGTTTCTTTTCAAAAAGAAATAAGGCAGAAAAAAGAAGGCATTCTCAGCTTGACTCAGGGTGTTTTTATACAAGATATATGAAGCAACTAGATCATTTTTTACAAGATATATGAAGATTCATTTCGTTCTTTATTACTAGATCATATACAGTTACTTCAAAAAATGCTCAGAAAACTGATGGAGAGATGTCTGTATAACTAATGCAGCTCATGAAAAGTCCATAGTGGTTGCCCATTAGTTTGACTTCAGAGTTACCACAGAAAATTTTGACAAAAGCTCTAGCCTAGTTGGAGAAAAACAAAAACTTGAAGACATCTATTAATTAAAATTAATATTTTGACTTATCAAACAATAACAATATGTTTAAAAAAAGAAAAAAATTACACTTCAGAGAGAAAGTTTCTAAAAATCTGACCTCATTATCTTTCGGCAACAACTTGGTTAAACATGGTGAGGACATCTTGTTCATCCTTGCTTCTCCAAGAGGTGAAAAAAGAAAACTGCATTGCCCAGTGTCCATTAGCTGTTGAAGAACAAAGGCTTAATCCTGCACCAAAAAAGAAAAGCTGCAGGAACATTCAGCAGCAATGCCATGTGAATTGCGAGCGAATTCGTTGGTGACGAACACAATGCCATGACGCATGCCCAGCTAAAAATTTTGTCATGTGAGACTCTGAATAGGTCCATAGCCTGGATTCCTTAAGGCCCATTTGCTGACAGGAACAGCCAGGCATTTGCAGAGGATAAGAAAATGACGAGCAATAATACTTCAATCTGGTTCAGAAAAAGGAGTGGTCAAACAATTTTAGCATATGACCATTTAACAGCGTGAGATCAGTTGGCGCCATTGTCCTTGTCAAAGCAGTGTTGGTCCTGGATGAAGTGGGTGTACGTATGGTGGTCACCATGGGCGTATCTTTCTGTATCAATAATTGGACAGTGACATTGCAATTTTGCATTCCATTTCCCACTTTATGGATATCATTGCGTAGAGGGAAGCAAAGACCGGATGAAGACGACAGGGATGGTAGTCGGCACTCTTGGATACGGATAGTACTTCTTCCTCGTATTTGTACCCGTGAATTCTAGGTATATCCGTAGATATATGTAAATGTTCACGGATGAAAAGTGAGAAAAATACCCGCCCCGCACGGGTATCCGCGGGGGCAGAGCCAAGTTATGTGAGGGGTGCACTAGCACCTCTTAAAAAACAAATTAGTATCTATTACCAAATATTAATTATATATACCCTCTTAAATCTAATATATGCATCTCTTAGCCTAGAAATTAGTTTATAAAGCCTAGCCTACTTACTCTCTCTACTTTTCACCGGTTGCACCCCCGGGTACCCATCACCCATATATATCTGATTACCTACCGAACCATTGGAGGCTCTCATCGGTTGAGGGTTAGCCGGTTAGAGCTTAAGGGATTAAAGTTGCATAATTAAGTTGCAATGGAGTTTAAGTATGAGGCCACCCTATCATATATATATATGGGTAAACAGGTGTTATGGATATAAGGTGTAAGTATTACCCATACCTACATATTTGTTGGGTAGCAATTTGCACCCCTGAACGTGCCCACAGACAACAAATAAGGAACAAAACCGACTCTATTAAAAATTTTAGCCACGAGTAAACATGTAAAATTATCATCTCTACCGACACATAAGTATATATATATAATCCTAAAGCTGCACATGATCCCTCTGATAGTTTGGAAGCCACTATAATTTGAGATGCTACTGCTTGAACAACTAATTAGTGACATTTTTGCATCATGGCCACTAGTGGAAGTTAACTCAACAGGGCCAAAGACACATCAGTATGAGGCTGGCCGGTTTTTTGATCCGTGGATTTACCGGGTCGGGGCCTTGTATGAAATGGAGACAAGTGCGCATTTATCATTTAACTCATTGATCCTCGCAAATTATTAAAAAAGCCATTGCCACGCCATCCCTACTCGCTCTTCCTCTACCTATGTTGCGTTGCCACTGCTCATCGGCACCCCTACCATGCCATGCCTTTGTAGGTTTGCAGGGATCTGACGAGTTCAGATCTAAGTTAGCCTTTCAATCTAGCAAAGAATATGATTCCAAATACAAGGGAAGGTAGGTTCCATAGTAGTCAATCTAAATCCAATTCGTGCCTAATTACCACTTCCTAAGGGTAGTCTCAACCCATAATATCAATAGCTTATAGGTGGTGTCTTATTCTCTCTTTTATTTAGATATTATTTATAGACACTCTTCCTAATGAATAGTTTCTTAAAAGTAAATTTATAACCAATCACATATCTTCTCTCTTTTCTGTCCTAATCCTCTTCTTCGTTTCCTTGAATATCATATAGAGCTATTTTCTTATATTAGACATTGTTTTTCTCTCACCTCAATAAATCATTTACCACATTAAATTTTAACTGGCATAACAATGTAATTAATGCTGAGAAGCTAACCTAGTTAGCCGGATTGAGAATGCCCTATGTAGTACACTTTGAATATGTGTCTTATTTTTAGCTCGCTTGCAGTTTGGTCATGTGTGAATGACTGCTGAATTCACATGCGACCGTTACTAATATGTAGTACACTTTGAATATG